>JAHDVE020000314.1:0-14298 GCA_022606495.2 Halesus radiatus | reverse complement strand
CCCTACCTCTACCCCTACCCCTACCCAATTCCCCCACCGCAGTCAACTGTGCGAAATTTCATCAAAATGTAACCAAATTATGCTTTAAGGGATGGGAAAGAGGAAATGGGTGGTTTTTCGAAATCTTATCTAGACAAAGACTTTCTTCTTGTTTCGAAAGTCAAATGTGCAAAATTTCAACAAACTCGGAATAAAACTGTAGATTTGTTCACAAAACAAACAAACACCGCCCGCCTCGAACTTTCTTCCTAATATAATAGATGGAAGATAGAAGAAGATAGATTGAAGATAGGTATATTACGTTGGATACCGATGATTTCCAGACCTTCTCAGCTGAGACGTCACCGACACGTGGTGTGAGGTGTGAGGGCTTAGTCCCCCGACCTTGACCTTGACCTTTTCCCCTGTGGCATAATAATATTGCGAAAATACGCATTGGAGAATTCTACCCAGTGTTCGACTTGAAAGGAAAACGCCTTGGAAGTTACATTTTCCAAGCCCTCTAAATTTAGACGTTTCGCCTTCTTTGCTATTTCTAGATTTTCGTTCATTTCATGGAGTTGCTTTTCATAAAATTTTCGGAATATTACATGTCTATAAATATCTTGCTAGGAACGGCTGCGCTGCCGGTTTCATACATAACTTCATTTTAGATTTGAGGCCAAAATACCCATCCAAACTGAATGATATATTTTTTAATTAAAGGTTTAGTAAATATCTAGTATGGATGAGAAGTATTTTATTTATTTTTGTTTTAAATTATGAAGTAAAAAAAAAATCATAATTTTAGATGCAACATAGAAAATTATTTGCGTGTTTATCGTATTTTTTAATTGCTATGTAAATATGATTACGTAAATAAAAATATGAAAACTAAACATTTAAAAAAATAACGTTTTTATGGATATTTTAAATTGTGTACGGCAAATTTGTGTTCCAAAGTAAATTGGTTGTTTTTAATTTAATTTAAAGTCCACCATGATGCTTGTTTTTATATTTTATTATATTTTTAAAGCAGACGTGGTAAAACTTTTCTTTAATTCACCGTTAGCCCCCAAATAATTGTTGAGAAAAAAAAAAAAAAAACAATAATTGTAGATATTAATTATTTTTGAACTACAAAATGTCATTACTATGGCAACACCAAGCTACTGACATTGTCTTTGAAATGTGTTATTCACATACAAATGTTTTCACATATTCTCAATTGACAGTTCATTTTAAAGAAACAAGGTAAAACATAATTTTCTATCTGTAAATTTGTAATACATGGATATTTCAATTCATAAAATTTTGGAAACATAAATTACAATTACATGCATTACGATTAAATTACAATGATTTTTCTATGACCCATCTTGGTGATACCAATTAAAACTATTTAAAAGATGGCAGCGCATCCTCATTTTTACCCTACTATTAAATGTCAGACTGTATATAATAATATATATGTATATTGTAGAGACAAGATGCCATATCGTTAAAAAAAATCGGAATCAGTCAAAAAACATGCCTAAATCCAATTCTAGCAAGGTTCGATTTTTAATGATCTTTCACCAGGGCGACCGTCCACTTTGATTCCAGTATGAATCGGAACTGGATTATGAATCACGAGAGAATGAAACCTGATCCGTTGTTTTGTTTTCCATAATATATTACAATGCACTTAGGAAATCATTCATATTATTTATATTTACCTTTTAATATTAGCTTTACTACCCGGCTTCCAGAGACGCACGTATCATATCCAAATGCTGTCTATATTATACATAAAAAATATACATGTGTGCGCAATGCGCATTCAAGGGACGACTCGCTTATGGTGAAAAGGGAAATGCCTTTCAAATAACAAATGTTGCAATCAGTGCCACCTGTCGGTACCTCTATTAATTAGCACAACTTTACTTACGAAATAATTATCATGTTGGCTTACTTTCATGCGGTCGTAATAATAAGTACAATAAAATTTTATGCATCCAGTAATTGCCTTGTTATATGCATACGTGAAGCGGTTATTTGGATATTTGATGTGCCAGGTAATCCCGACTAGCATCGACTAAAGCCAGCAACGTAGCCATTCTTAGTGAAAACTTACCATGTTGTGATATATTTTTTAAAAATATGTTATTATTATTAATTAATTGTAATTCGCTTTTTTTCCTACTCCTTGATGCTTGCCTTAATTTAAAACTCTGCGCACGCCACTGCCGACTTCACCCGAGCTTTCAACCTTAGAGTAACAATATATTATTACTATTACTCTAAGCTTATAGGTATATTATTACTCTAAGCTTTCAACACTTTTTTTAAAAAGAATCTGTTTTCTCATTAAATGATTGAAAAAAACCGATCAAACATTCTGCATAGCGGGTTGAGTTTTTTTTTGTTCAACTACCAAAATTGCATTGAATATTTGATAACTAAAAATAGTTGAACTTCACCCATTGCACACTTTTTAAAATTCATAAAAAAAAAAAAAAATTATTCTTTTAATATTTATTTATTAAAATTATTTACGCCTTTTTCATATATAATAATAATATTAAAAATATTGTCACGGCCAAGAATCGAACCCCGATCAACTGCTTGGAAGGAAGAATGCTGACACACTCTTGTAAGAACGGTGGCATAAATTCATTTATGTACCTACTGAAAACAAGAATTATGATTTTTTTAATTTTAGAAATAGAGTGTTACGCACAGTTACGTATTCCGTACTCACATCAAACCGCTTCTTTTTTCTTTGTTTAATATGTGAGAAATGCGTAAACGATGAAGTTTCCTTATAATAATAAAGAAAATGTGGTGATGTGTAGGTAATACAATATTGAAATGATAAATTAAGATTTATAAATGAAGTATAGGTTGGCAGTAAGAGGTACTCGTATACAGCAAAGTGGAACTTTTTTTTTCATTTCTCATGCAAACCAAGCTGTTAACAAGTCTTCTTCCAAATTTTGTTATTTTTCCTCGTTCGAATTTGACAGTTCATTTTAAAGAAACAATGCAAAACATCAGAATTAGTGTTTTTAACCTTTTTTTGTTAGTTTTGTTTTTTATATGTGAATTTGATTTTGTTTTTATTTAATTTATCTAACATCTAATGCATGATTATTTCGATATAACTAACTAAGAATCACGCTGTTTCACCGCAGGGGTGGGCAGCAAGGACGGACCGCCAAACAACTCGGTCTCGGCATACACTTCTTGCTTCATTCACATTCATACATTCATACATCGGTCTTGGCATAAACTTATTGCTTCATTCACATTCATGCATCGTCTCATAGATTCTCTTCTATTATTCCGACATCTGACATGGCCTGACTCGAGTATTTGATCCACTCAATCGTGCCATGTCTTCCTCGGCCGTCCCCGGCTTCTTCTCCAATTCATATATTCTCCTTACACTCATTTCTTCGTTCATTCGCTCTACATTATTCATTACCCTTACATCTCAATATTCTCAAACGATCATGCATCATTTTACCACATATTCGCCTTAGAGATCTCATTTCTACGGCATTCAGTTTACTTTCATCGTTCCTTTGCCAATTCCATGGCTCACTGCCATACATCAGGGTTGGGACAGTAAAAAAATAAAAAAAAGCGTTTTCCGTGTACTTGTCGTCCTTCCAAATAGTTAAATAAATAAAAAATAAAAGTTTAAACATAATACGAAAGTACCACTAATTTCTGGATACCGTTTGGTGAAAGTAAAAATTAAGCGATTGTACTTTTTTAAACATAAGGTAATACGAGCCATCCTGGTGTTGTCATTTAATGCATTTTAAACGATCGCAGCCCCCTCATTTTTCGTCTACTATAAAATGTCAAACTGTATATAGGTACATAGTAAAAGCTTACAGGTAGAAATTTAATGCGAATGATATATTTCAAGTTGAAAAGATATCAACATATTATATGAAATAAATTACATTTCCAATGAAGAGCCCTCATGAGCTTGTAAAACAACAAAGGTGAAATTAATATGAATGATGTAGCGGCAATTTTTTTTTAATTATCAATAAAGTCTATAAAATAATGCTTTTTCATCTTTTCTCTACAAAATATATTATTATCTACAGTATGAAATTTAATAATAGACAAAAAAGAGGGCGCTGCGATCATTTAAATAGTTTTGATTGGTATTACCAAGATGGCTCACAGGAAAAAAATTGTAATAAAAAAGCACGATAGTCCACGTGCATATTTTGACTTTCTCCAAACTGTGTTCGGAAATTAGTGGAACGTTCCGAAAGAAATTCTACATCATTTTCTAAGACAATTTTATGTTTAAATTTTTTTTTAATTATTTAACGCTTTGTAATGAAGATATTAAATGGAAAGGAAACTTTTTTAAATTTGCTTAAATATATGTATCTAAATAAACATGCATTAGATGTTAGATAAATAAAAATAAAAAATAAAATAAAAAAATAAAATTCACAAATCAAAAATTAAATTTTAAAAATAACGTGAAAAAATGAATTATGATGTTTTGCGTTGTTTCTTTGAAAACAAACTGTCAAATTCGAATACGTGAACACATTTCAAAGACGAAGTGAATAAGGTACCATGTTTGCCGTAGTAATGACATAAAGCTAAATTGATAAATTGTGTACTAATAATTATATATTTTTTTTATATATATTTTCATATGAAGGTGTAACTTGGTGATGTGACATCATAATTTAAAAAAAATAAAATAATAACTTTGTTTACGTCACTTTTATTTATACTTTAGCCGACCGGGTTTCGCTACTACCGTAGCTTCTTCAGGGCAGTATACAACTAAACTATGAACTAAGATACACATGTGTTATACCATAGATTGATAAAAACAGGCGAGTGGAGGGCCAAGGGTGGGAAATCAGTAGGTACCTGCTGACCGGGAATTATAGATTGATACTTTTTCCAATCCCCTTCAAAATACAAAAAAAAACTTTTCAACAATGACTTTATAAACTTTGTTTGTAATAACATTGCTTTTCAAACTAAAAACAGACTAGATATTTACATTTTTAATTACATGTTTATAAGGAACCCAAGGACATCAAGAAATGAAATATTATGTTTACTGTCTAATTAAATACTTAAATCAAATAGCAAAATATCTCTATTTACAATGATAAAAGGGACCTAGTAATATAGCTAGGTTCATAATAAATCTATTAGTCACATAACACATTAAAGTAATTTTCCGTCTTTGACAGGACGAGACGACGCCCAGAGAAAAGTCATAATACGACTTGTTTACGTGGGAAATGAGAAATTTCAAAATGAACGTGTCTGGTGAGTATTTCTGCAGCGTTATTTCATTGCCTATGCGGAAACCATTAGAGGTGAAAGACCCACATAATGTCCATTGCGAACTTGAGCTGGTTTTTTTCTATCCCAAAAGAAATCCATATTCACGAAAATAATATAATACAGTGGGCGCCACCCGCAACGGTGTCCTATACTCCAACTCTTATGCATTATTTAAAATTCCTAGGCAGAGAATGGCGTGATACGCGTACCAACATAAAAATACTTACTGAAAATATTTTAATAAATACCTTATTGTTTTTCATTAAAAAACATTAGTCATATAATTAAAAATGGTACAAACACAATGATAAATACTGTTTGAATACATCTGTGGACTTTTTTGTTAATATTAGGGGACATTTATTATCGCATTTATTGATTTAACAAGCCGTCTGACGTTTATTTTTTTACCGCTTATTAAATTGTGTTGGTACGATTGAATGCAGCAAAATGAATACACAAAACTATGCTTACTAAAAATACAGCGATCTTAGCGGAACGGGTTAGAATTACAATGACAAACATTGAAAAAATGATTGTTTGTATATGTTTTATGTTAGTTATGACGGCAGCCCGCTAGATGGCAGAATATATGCCGCATGAATAATAAGGGATGTTCTTTTATTGGAGCATACCGCTGTTGGATATGCTGTAGCCTCTCCCTCTTTATGGTAAGTAATCCATGTAACAGAAAGAGAGGTTGTGACGAAGTTTTGAGCGGCAGAGCCATAATGCGCAGGCGTGCGTTCGGCCAATGGGAGTTGAACGTTGGGCGTCGACGAGGCTTCAAATATCCGTCGGCAGAGGCAGAATCATCACAGCGAGCTAATTCTTCGTTCGACTCGGGCGTCCAGTGTTCAGTAAATTTTAGTTTTTTATAAGTAACAAGAAACAATATATAATTAAAAATGAGGGAAATCGTGCACATTCAAGCCGGACAATGCGGAAACCAGATCGGAGCCAAGGTAATTAACAGTGCTATATTATATTTTAATAAACAAAAGTTCCAGTGGTTTTATGTACATACATTGTTTGACATACCGGCTTTTTTCTTTCTTTGTCCGACATTTTGTTAAGTGATAAAATCTCAAGATACAACGGTTGAAAGTGTTTTTTTACCAGCGGAAATCGTTTGTAAAGGTTCAACTATCATATAAACATCAAAATTACTTAATTCCATCGGCAAATAACATAAATATGTACATTTTTACGAACAGCAGCTGGGGTGTGGCGAGTCGTCATAAGTATTTGTTAATTTACCAGCTGCTTTATAATAGTATATAAAACAACACTTTTCTTTAATAATACTTAAAGATTGTTTTAAATTGTCCAAAGTTAGATTGAAAAAAAAATTATCCAATCATTTTTTTTAATGGAATCAAATCGATTTACTCACCCTCTTGGTTCTTGTGAAAGTTCATCTGGCTACGTTATAATAAAGCTTTTTTTCCATCGATTACAATGGATTATTATACTGATTGTGATAATTAATAACTGAATAAAATGTCTTATTTTGTCATAATATTTTCTTTCAAATCTGATTATATCATTTCCCGAACGATCATAAAATTTTTCCAACGTTTATTTTGAACTGGTCAACCGTTTGTATAAGCCGGTGGTAGTAAACTTTTACGAGCGTCATAGCTAATATTTACCTGCAAAAATCACAGATCCAAGGCTCCTACGCACTTACAAGACTTACTTCCACTCGGTTTCTATGCCGGCCATAATAAATTTTGAATACCAAAATGTCGGACGATAGTTTTGCTTCATAATAGGAGTTGCGTCATTTCCTCTAAATTGCACAAATTTTCGTTCATTTTGAAGGTTTCATGAAAAATTCTAATTAGAATGATCATTCTACAACACTTAGTACCAGTTGTTAATTGAAATTACTACTTTTTTGTACCATAAAATGACACTTACCTTTTGAAGTGAAATTCCTTTCAAAATGTATTCCTCTTGCTGACGTGTTAATTTTTTGTCGTCTCTGGACGTCGGAAATTTGCATAAATAATGCAGTGCAAATATTGTGCCACTTATTTAGTTCTCGTCTATATTAAAACTTATCTGTTTTCGTAAACACAAAACCTTTACTATATTGGTGAGAAAAAAAAAACAATTAAAGCGCGCCTTCCAGACGATCGCGACGGATCTACAAGGAGTATTGCCAAGTCAAAAAATAAAATTATCGAAAATGTACAGTACAAATATGAGAATTCTCTCTTTCAAAATTCGAACACCTATTTTAATATCTAGTGATTATACTAAATTTTCAGTACCTACCTATCTGAGAGTAAATTTGATTTTTCGTATTAATATTATAATTTTATTTGAATTAAACATTTTAGTTTTTTCCGCATTCGTGCATTTTACGTCCGAACCGCGATCTCTCGACCGAGAAATGTAGTTCATCTTATTATAAATTACTTGCGCTAAATCGTTATAACTTTAACAATGGTGAATTCTGGCTGCCAAGAAGGCTAGTCTCTTCGGTCGCTTCGATACGGTCCGGCGATTTCTAGAGTGCAATGAACTCCGATACAACCTTTTTCCTCTCTATCAGGGGTTTATAAACTTTTTAGATAATCAACCTTTTTATTTTTAATTTTGGATGAACGCCTCTTTTGACACTTTCCTCAGCCTCGCAATATACCGCAACTGATAGGAGACCTGAAAATTTTGCGTTTGCGATAACGCGAAATTGCAAATTTTCGGAAAATCACCTTAAGTTTTCTCATTTTTTACTAGATATATTCTCCAAATATTTATTTATCTATAGTTTTTCAAAGCTTGAATAGACGTAAAATGGAACGCAGCTAATTTCATGTAGAAAAGTCCGCGTGTCATTCTTTGTTTATTGAAAAAATATATTTTGATAGAAAGCAGTCACTTTGTGGTTAGACATATTTAATGAAAATAAAACAATAACTTTGTTTATAACCACGAAAATTTTATTTAATTTTATTACGACCGACCGGTTTCGCTTAAGATAAGCATCTTCAGGGTACAAAAATTAAACTGATCAAAAATACATAGTGTGTGTTTATATATATAAAATAGAATAAGACAGAACATAACATAGAACAAAGAAAAAATGAGATAGCATGAAATAGAAATCTGACATAATAACCGAGCGAAAGAGACAGAAGTGCACATAATGGAATACCAAGGAATAAATCCTTCGGTCGAAACCGGTCGGTCGTAATAAAATTAAATAAAATTCTCGTGGTTATAAACAAAGTTATTGTTTTATTTTCATGAAAAAATATATGTATTTTTACAATTTATTTTTATTTTTAACAAAGATATAAAATTTTAAATACCAAAAATGTTACATGACACCACTTTTGTTGCAAAATATCTCCACTTTTTCTGAAAAATATCGCGAATTTCACGAAAAAATTACGCCATTTTCTCAAAAAATAACACGAATTTTACCGATAAATAACTCCATTTTCCCAAAAAATAACACAAATTTCATCGAAAAATAACGCCAATTTCCCAAAAAATAACGCGATATTTTCAGGTCCCTACCAATTGGAGATACCATAGTCCAACTGTCTGACAGTAAGGCGAAGCTATCAATAAATATGCTTTGGATAAATTGAACTTTTTCCTAGAAATTCCCTCGATAATAATTAAAATAAAATTGTTAATTACTTCGTAAAAAATAAAAGCATAAACTACTAAAAAAAAATTCATTAGAAAATTATGAACGCATTTAAGAAACAAGTTTTTAAAATATTGCTTTATACCTAAGATTATTTATGAAAAATTCCCTAAGTTAATTTATTCTTTCTTACAAAATTCTTCACAAAATAAATAAAATAAATTTTTGCTCTTACAACAAGCATTTCTAGAGTCAGCTTGCCAAGCGAATTTTACGTCCATTACCTATATTCGTGGTGACATAAGACACACAGCTCGTAGCAATATTTTTGACTAATATATTTCTGACTGTTATGCGGTGCACACATTAAAATATATATTCCTTGATATATCATATTATTGACTCACAATCCAATGCGTAGTTAGAATTCAGTGAAGCACGTAATACAGTGGCATTTTTTACGTATAGCGTTTTTTCAGTCGGCTGCACTCTCGGAACAGACATCTTTTGCCGCACGAGTGCACTTCAAACGACAATTGAACTCGGCCGATCAAAAATGAACTAGAATTTATAAAATCGATTAATTTTTTTTAATGCAGTTTTCATGACTTCCTACAAAACTGTTTTAATTTTTTTTTTACTTGTGCACCTCTTGCACCTTTTTGTAAACATGTCAAACTTTTTTTACTTCCAATGACATCACCCCCCCTCTTATTTTGGTTTCTTCTCCTTGCGTTTTAGGACATCTCTATATATGATTTTCTCTGTGGTGTAGACACTCACCATTCTTTTAAGCTTGTTTTTTACCACCTTTAATTATTAATGTGTATAATACCCAAAAAAAACCTATGAATCTAGTCACCAAACACGGCTTATGCCATTTCAAGCAAGTTTCGCTGCTGTTCGCCCATAGTGATACTGAGAGTATAATATCTAGTAACTGAATAATTAATGATTTAAATAAGTATTTTAAAACACTGAACGGACAATCCCTAGAAGTGTGATCTATATCAATTTGAAATAAAACTGATATCACCGGTTTACGTGAGAAGTTTCAATTTCTAGACCTCAGACCGTCCAATGAAATTCTGTTCAAGAAATAGTTTCGATATTTATTTATTAACGCCCCAAAGGGCTTTTACATATTGTAACATTAAAATGATTATGTGTACAGAAAGAAGAAAAAAAAGTTTACAAAAAAATAACATGATGTATAGTTGGTATATAAGTGTAACATTTTTATAATAATGTGTAAGTGCGCAGAGAAGTTATAAAGGGATTTATCAGGTTCACCCGAGGTAAGGGAAAATTGACCTTACTTCCAGCATCTATTTCATAATTTATCTTTTCAGTACTTTAATAAATAATGTCAGATCAAAGATATTTTTATGTATTGAAAAAGGTTTATTATTTTGACAGTATCATGTCGAATAACTTACCGATATGGCTTCAAAGGATATCCGTTATTTGAAGCCAATTGATGCATCTTTATTTACGCTCTTCCGTTTTGCCTAATTTGCATACAATGTCATATCAAATTCATTCCGATCGAAGAAAGGGACATCGATAATTTTATCAATATCGGGAGAAAAACAAGACCTACTATACGGCAACACCGATAATTTCACCTGAGTAATCAACTGTTTGTCGTTTTAAAACGAGTGATTTTTGATGAATTTTGTTGTTTACTGACAAGTTAATCTAGGAAGCGAACAGACTCGATAAACTAACAAGATTTTAGTCGATGTCAGTTGTTATAAATTTCATGGACGATTTGCGGTTGTCCTTACGAGTGTTGACTAATAACCGAAAAACGAACTAATTTAATTATGAATTTATCCTACGTAAACTGTCAAATTAATGTCATGGGCAATTTGCGATCGTGCTAGCGAGTGTCGACTAATTTTCGATAAACTAACTTAACTTGGTTATGAATTTAGTCGCTATCAACTGTCAAATTAAAGTCATGGATGATATGCTGTTTTGCTAGCAAGTTTCGACTAATTACCGATAAACTAACTAACTTACGCACCTACAATTATAAGCTATTTACCGTTTACAAATACAAGAGTTGACTAATTACCGATATTGTTGATAATAAAAACCTTTATTGTGTCAGTGTTGATAATTTTAATTCTTTCGGGCTGGACGCATGAAACTCCTTGCATTCCCTTCATCAATTACTTTTTTTTCTTGTCTAGCATCTATTTTCTCCTCTTTTCTCGTCTTTAAATAACTATGTATGTAACCACTTCCTCCCCTGCTGTGTGAATGAAAGTAAACTTGACATTCCATACCTCATTTATTTATTCAAACGCTACAGGGTAGCTAGGAATAATAATTGAAGAAATAATATGATACCATGACTAAACACCGGAAATTTAACGTGTCGGGATGTTTAATAAAAAAAACACGGAACAGGTAATCCCTAGAAGGCGTGAATCTATACCGATCTCAGAAGAAAAAAATGATCGGCAATTATTTACATAAGCCTGAATTTCGGTATTTGAAAATATTTGATTATCTCAAAGTAAGATAAATTTGAGCTTACTTTGTCCACAAAGACACACCCACAGCGCACTTCTATCGGTTTATGTCTTCAGTGGGACAACAGGAAGACTTCAAAAATGATTACCATTATATTTTGACCACAAAAATGCTGTAATGACTGCTTTTCGAAGCGTGTAATTCTTTTTTTTTTATCTTTTACTTGTACAAACCGTCGACGAAGAGACTAACCGATGGAAGTGCATTGTTTTCGTGTCTGTGGGCCCAAAGTAAGCTAAATGTTTCCTTACTTCGGATGAAATCGATCAAACATTTTAAAATATCGACTTTTCTTTCTTGTAAAGAAAATCAATTTCATTGGCCTATCTGGGGCCTAGGAGTCGGCGGTTCTTATGTCAAGTGGCGGTATAGGTCACACTTCTATCTATTATCTGTTCAGTGGTTCAAACCGTCGGCTTTCGAAGCAATAACACGAAATCTCGGTTCGTATTGGAAATAAACACAGGTTATTCTTAGAATAATATGGGAGTGCATCCATCCGCAGCACGGTTTTAAAATCCGTCTTGTGTGGTTTTGAGAGATTTCAAAGCCATTCCCCTCTTCGGTGTAAACACAAAGGAAGATTCAAAAATAGAATTAAACACAGCTTATACTGGATAATATTATTGTCCATCTCCATAGAACGCACCTTTTGCTGGGTTCACACATTAACAATATATATATTTTTATTGTTATTTAAGGATAAAATACGAATACAGACAGTAATATCAAAATAATTTACAATATCTGGAGAACTCGCCTGCATTCTAGCTATTTCTCGCTGATTTAATATTATACACTTAAATAAACATTCAAAATAATATTTATACAAGATAAGGAATTTAAGATTGTGTTACGCGGAAAGAATTTGAAAAAGTGCACAATTTTTAAATAAAGCAACAGAAGGTAAATAAACTTTACAAATGGTTTGTAAAAGAATGTAATGGGAAAAAATAATGATTAAATAAAAAATAAAAATAGTGTTATTCAAAGAAATAATAAAAAAAGTACACAATGTGTAAATACTGTTCGTTGGAGTTTGTTTGTTTAATATTTTTTATATGAAAACAGCTTCCAATTTTCTCTTAAAAGTACTCCATGTATCAAAGAATATGTCGGAATCCATCAGAGTTTGATTTTGATTGAACAATTCGCACATTCTTCTGATTGGATCCCTGATAAGTCGTTAACACCACATTAACGGTGCCAAATTATAACGCGATCTACGGTGCGGGACTCCGAGTTTCCCCATACAAATTCGTAACAATATTGCTTTTTAAGCCAAAAATAATAATACAATCTATCAACAGTTATTAATTATGGTTGATTATACTGCAAAATACATCTTAGGGTTATCAAATAATATTAAATATTAATACGTTAGGAGCGACAATGTTGGCTCAGGTAACCGAGTGTCTGTCACCGTAAGGGGACAGTTAAACCTAGTTGTTCCGGGTGGTACTTTGATGTTTATTAGTTGGAGTAAGGTAGGACAGTTGATAATGTTATTTAACACTTTATACAGGGTCATGGTATGTTTGCCGGATCTTAAAAAAAAATAAAGTTTTACTTAAATTGACAGCACACCTAGCCCGCCCCTCGCCCCTCTTATGTTGGTTTCTTCCCCTCGCGTGTCAGGGCATCTGCTCTGTGATTATTCCAAACTCGTAAAAATTATTGTTGACGCTATTTTTTAACGTGTGCAAACTGCATTATTTCATCTTTGCCATCTGAAAAAATATCGCATCTGCAATGCACATATTAAACAAGCGTGACAAACATTTATTGTATTATACAATTATAATGCAAATGTCACAAATAATTTACATAAAATATGTAACGTTCATTTCGGTTTACATTCAAGGTCGTTTTTTTATGCGTCAATACATTATTGTGTACCTATTTTTAAACACTGCCAACTGATTGATACCCGGCTTTGATTATTTAAAAAAAAAAATTTTTAAAATAAAGTTATGAAGTTGTGTGATTACTTGCCTGTCATTTGGGTACCATAATAGATTTGACAGCTAAAGTAATGCCCTGTGACAACTATTACTATCTCTAAACAAAGAAACGTTCATTTGAAAATTTCTATTATTTTTTTTTCAAAATATATCTGAATAAAAAAACGTTCTTAAGGAGGTACACTTGGTACACCTACTTATAATATTGTACTAAAACAAACCTTATTTTAAATATGTAATTAAATATGTGCCATAATTGATTTGACAGCGAAAGTAATGCCTTGTGACTACTATTACTATCTATAAACAAAGAAACAAAACATTCATTTGAAAATTTTACTTCATTCCTAATTTTTTTTTTTTTAAATATATCTAAATAATAAAGTAGGTAGTGTTTCCCGTTTTTTAAATATTCTACCCAAACAAGCCTTCTTCTTTTGAATATGTAATCTGTGGCTAACCAGAGTAGTATATCTATGGGCTAACCTCAATACAACTTGGCGGGTTCAATATTTTTCATACTGATTTTAAAACGTAATAGCGACAGTTTTACAAATTGGATTTCATTCAAACTACTCTCTAAACCTTTCCGTCACTAATGAGAAGAAACTGTGCTGTTTTCAGCGAAACCGGTCGAGTGATTTTCGATAAAATCTAGGACAGACATGCATTTTTATATATAGAATAGTTCCTACCCAGTTTCATCTGAAATTCAATGCCTTTGAATGGGTGACCGGATAAATTCACACACAATTCTCAGTATTTTTAGAAGTGGTAAGTCTTCAACAGTATGAAAAAGAAAACATACTACCTGAAATCTGTTCTAATCTAACCAGTTCACCATTAAAAAAAATTATATGA
>JAHDVE020000312.1:0-96835 GCA_022606495.2 Halesus radiatus | reverse complement strand
AATAGATATATCTACTTTAACTCACACTTTTTCCTTTATTTAAATTCACACATCGTTTCATACATACCTACTCTTCTGCCATGTCAACTCGTGACATGGCCCGACACAAATATTTTTATGTGATTCCCAACTGCTCCCAAATGACTGGATCCGGTGAGACTATGGCATTTCCAATTGGGAAATGTTATGAGATAATTGATAGGGGAAGGAGATGGGAAATAGGAAAGTGGTATTTGACCAGAGCGATTCTCAAAGTATCTACCACTTTAATACATTGTCAAATAACACGTATTAATCAAATAAAATTTACTTGCAACCTCCGGATAGTAACCACTCACTCACTGAGGACGTCTTGTAATGTCTTCCAAGAGCGTCCCCGACTAATTCTAACATTTCAACGTTGATCCAATTTTTTTTTATCGTGTTAGAATAAAATCAAAGAGTTTTATAATTTTTAAAATGTACATCTTGTTCAATCGAAAATGATATCGATAAGACAGATGTAGAACAGAAAAAAGTTTCCAGCAATTTTACGCCAATTAGTACTGATGTCCACATAACGTTGAACGTATTATTTTATTCTTATGAAACACGAAAACATTTGCGTCGAAACAAGGAAACGTTCTGACCCACTTTTTCACCGTAACCTTTGTACAATTAAGTTCGGTAATTGTATCGTCAAAATAATAAAGTTCACATTATTTGTTTGCGATACAAAAGCCTAGTAAGCAATCCGTTTAATATTTCAATTCGGCTCATGTTTTACACGGTTCGATTTCTCTTCGATGTACAAATAACAACACTTATAAATGGCATCGATTGATAAAATGGGAATCGTCTCTCACTAGTAAATATAGCATTCCGTGATGTACTCGTACATACTCCAGTTCCTATGCAAACAGTGGCGTGCACTGCTCTGTGACCAAAGGATGGCTGTATGTAGTTTTTAACGGATTTTTAAATATAATAATAATATATCTTTACTATAATTAAGTTTAACTACAACTATAATGCAAGTGTGAGTATAATAAAGTGTACAGTGGTTTACAAAGTAGAAATATAAAAATAAAAAATGAAAATAATATAATAAGAGTAGGTAATGTGCAAAGAACAGAAATGCATAGTTACAAGTTGAAGTTTCAGATAACCCGCCTCACTAGGCTAGCATGTGTTGAGGCAGTCATTTTGCATATTATTTTATAATATCCATGAATATACACTTATATTAAGATATGTTCTTTTATTACTTTTAATCCAATTTATTACATTGTGTTTGAAGTTTTTATAAAAAAAAAAATTATTATTAATAATATTTATTTAAATGTTAACACTTTAACTAATTTCTAAATGTTCTGATATATTTAATTGTAAACCAGTCGTATTTGTGAGGAGGGGAACTTTGCTCCTGTAGATATTTACATATTAAATACAGTGGTTTTAAACAAATAATTATTATTAATTTAATTCCAGGATTGTTACCAGAAACAATGTCCACGATTATTCTCGATTATTCAATAAGTCTTTCGTTTTATCCACTTTTATCCGGTTTTATCCTCACCAACTAAATCCTATCGATCGACGTTCTGCTGTATTGATGAACAGCATCATTCGGGTCATGAGTCTTTAGAATTTACACTTCGACGTGTTTGAGTCCGCAACCAGAGTCAAGGCTGCTTTGCCTGAGAGGTCATCAGATATCAAATAATATAAGTCTACCCACCTTCCACGTAACGCAGAAATCCTGCCTGTATTCCCTACCCAGAGTCACATATCAATAAAATCATCACGGCACGACTTCTGGCAATTTGTTCACGATACTCGGCTCCGTTCAGCGCAGCCACTCACAGTGTAAACCTAATTTGAATAAGTAACAGTGAAACGCCGGCAAAGGACGCTTCACCGCTCCGAGCTAAATAAAATTTTAATCAAGAAACGAGTGTCTACCTGTTAAATTACTGAGTACTACATTACCTGATTTTACGACGAATCTAACGCATTTCTTACTGTGGATTCTTTAGTTGTTTGTTATTTTCATTTCAAATCTAGTTATGGCTTCAGTGGCGTAGCAACATTTGCCCAGGGCCGGAGCTGCGAGGCGACCGGGTTGGTACAATAAATTGGATAAAAATTATGCCTGAAAATGCCCTTCAGTGTACAGTGTGTACACCATTTACGAGTACTCGAAAAAGGAAACCTAGAGTACCTCATAGCACCAACCAGTATCTATCAAACACATATACGAGTATATAATTGTTTATTCTATAATATTTGTTTTTCTCATAAGTACTTAACTATTATACTATTCTCAAATTATCTGGTATACGTAAACGATTACTCAATACTTTTTTTAGGCCTTTTACCGGTGAACTCGCCCAAATTCGAAGTTACTGATTTTACCATTTACGGAACATGTCTTATTATAAGCGTATATTCATAGGTATTATAAAATATACTATGTATATAAATTACTGCATCGACACAGGCTAACCTAGTGAGGGAGAAATAATATTTTGGGTAGATACTTAATCGTCAAAAAATGGCAACAACTTGAAAAATATTTTCAAAAATAATTGCGAAATTCACAATTCTGAACAGAAACAGTCGTTCACAACCAATTTAAACACAGTTCTTTTAATCTTTTTGACAATGTTTTAAACAATATTCTTAAATCAGCGTGCAACATCTCCACGAAATACGTTACATTATATTTACGTAAAGGAATGACACCAGTCAAAGAAAGCGCGCTAAACTGTGATGTATTCGCATATTATTTACTCAAAGTAAAATGAAGAAAAAAATCATCAAAAATATACCCTAAATCCACAATACTGATGGGTAATAAACACATATATCAGTATATTAAATATAAAAAAGATATAAACGCCCAAAATTTCCACATAACGTACTTACAAAAACAATCACAGACGAAGGCAATAGCTAATCACATAATGTCCGCCATCTTAAACTGGACGAAAAAATAAAACATATCCTAATTTTAATCATTTTTCCATAGAAAAGACAACCCATGAGCAATCTGGATGAAAAAAAGGATCGTCTAAGAACGCCTTAAGTTGAGTCACCTGCAAGCGTCGGACAACTCGATGTGCCAATTATTATTCTTTATACAAAAACATAAGTCCTTTTGCCCGAAGCCTTTAAGATTATACCACACTCATTTGGGGCATGTTGAGAGTTAAGTGACGAAATGAAATAAAATTGTTGAAATAGTAGCGGTGAGAAAGAGAAGGCTCTATAATACCTTGATATTCAAGTCTTGTTACTAAACATGAAGTTGAAGCCATAACGAAATATTTTATTTCAGATTGGAGATATTCCTTTACACTCTTTAGAGTGACGTACATAATTATCAACTCCGGAACTTGCCATCGAAAATTCATTAAAGGGTATTGCGAAATACACGATTCAATCGAATATCCAAGCCTTAAATCGCAAACCAAACTTCGCCACCCTAACAGAAAAATATGTTTTTATCAATTTCTATTGAGCCGCTCCAATGGTCGGTTTGTCGGTCGGTCGTGAGCGGTCGTGAATGAGGACCCTTGTAATGAATTTCTAAATCGATCAAATTACGTCAATGTTAAGTTTTAATGTTCTCAATAAGGCATTAGGCAAGGATTATAGTCCTTCAAATCAGCCTATTTTGCACGCATGCACTCTTTCGCACAATCATCCAAAAATGTATCAACTTGCTTTCGTCTTGCGGGATTAGTTTTACTTTATTTTAGAAGAATGAGTGGTAATAATAATAAACAAATAAAAACACAAGGGAACAAACACAAAAGCCGGCAAATCGTTGTTGAGCACTGGAGGCGTACGGGTTCAGGGGGGTATATTCCACGGGCGCCAGAATAAGGGGGTGCCAAAATGAGATGGGAATATTTTTTGGAGCACATCCTTAATTTAATTCACATGTAAAATCTTTTTTTTTTTATGTAAATATATTGTTCACAACTGTTTTATTACTTTAAATTTACAAAATATTAAATTTATTATTGAATGATATAGTGCATATGCCTCTTCCGTCAGCCTCGACACATCCCACTTGTGGACTATTGCGAATGATAAAAAGTGAAAGAACAGAAGATTGACCGTGGAGAAGGAAAACAAAATTTGTCGCCTACGGTGCATTCTACCTGTATTTATCTCTAGATATAAAAAATAAATGTTTGTCTGTCTGTCCTCGATCGAAAATAGCATAGTTTATTCTTATTAGTGCCGGGAAGGTTTAGAGAAAAGTTTCACTGAAATCCAATGTGTAAAACTGTTGCTATAAAATTTTAAAATTAGCATGAAAAACATTAAACCAGTCAAGTTGTATTGAGGTTAGCCCATGGATATACCACTCTGGTTAGCCACAGATTACACATTCAAAAGAAGGTTTGTTTGGGTAGAATATTTAAAAAATGGAAAACACAAGTAGGTACCTACTTAAGAACTTTATTATTTATATACAATACATTTTGAAAAAAAATCAAATTAATGTTTCTTTGTTTAGAGATAGTAATAGTCGTCACAAGGCATTACTTTCGCTGTCAAATCAATTATGGCACTCAAGCGACAAGCAAGAATTCACAACTTTATTCCAAAAATATTCATTTGTTTAGCCCACCGCCCCTCTGAAAAAACCAATGGGGTGCCACTGAGCAAATTGAAATGAATTCAGTCATATTTCATTAAACTTTGTATTAAGTACCACCTGAAATATATATTTGAAAATTGTGAAAATGAAATTATGTTATGTGATGATAAAATTTGGCTACGCCTCTGTTCGGCACAGAACTTTTACCAAATACTTAGTAAACAATTGTCAACACTGCTCAATGTTGGATCACATAAAACCTTGTATGTATTCTTCCTTTGTCATAAACGTTAGGTGTACCGTACATAAATAACAGGTAGATATTAAACATTATATTTACAGCAAAGTGAAGCCACGAAGTAAAAAAATACAGTCAACATATTGACAACAGCGGATTACGCATGTCCTTCGCGCACTTCAGCCACGTTCAGGCTTGCGAATTTGTCGCTAGATGTCTATAGTACACGCAAATCGGAATACATTTTATTTCTTGCGATATTCTTATATTGCTTTGTTCTTATAATAAAAAAAAAGATTCCATTGTTAGGCAATTGACCTAATTTAATGTCCCTTTGATTTTTGATTCCTCTTGAAGCCCTGAATCTTTCCCAGATTTTTTCCAGAAGATTCTTTAAATATATTACGTTTTCATATTCCGTCAAGAATAAAGGGTGTCAAAGGAAATATTTCTCTCGTATTCGTTCCTACGAAGCGATTACTACGATAGATATAATTTGCTACGAATATTATTATTTCGCAGTAAATATTTGATAAAATATTATTTTTTTCATAGTAAATGGAATGATTTGTTTGAGGAAAATCAGAATCAAATTGGATTTTTCTCTTTGAACTTTATCCCAAAAACCAACATTAAATTCGCTGGCAATACAAAATACCCATGTATAAGAACCTAACTAGGTTCAAAACACAATATTTCGTTTCTCTTTTTTTGATTTGTGATTTGATTTTATATTTCTTTTGATTTTATCTTGATGTGATGCGGCAAAAATGTTCCAAATTTCTGGAGTCTGTGAGACTATGGAATCTCTAATCATTGAACAAGGTAATATTAAAAATCCTAAATGAAACGTGAAACCGAAAAAAAACATAGAAAATAAAACGGTATCATTCGCATCTGGGAATCGAACCCAGGACCCATGTCTTACCGGGACAAAGGCTCTACCAACTGAGCTAATAAGACCACTTCACTTTACATAATAATGACAAGCAATTTAAGGTATGAAATCGATGAAGATGGCGTAAAGTGGAGCGGTTGTCCCGGTAAGACAGAGGTCCTGGGTTCGAATCCTGCAGTTTGATGTGGATGTGCAGTTTTAAAGTGACCTTGAACGCCGAAACAGCTGTGACAATAATAAAAGCTAAAATACTTAGTAACTAACTATCACGCCGTTTCACTGAAGGGGTAGGCAGAGAGGACCGACCGCCACTTGATTTATATTCAATTTCTAAACAAATTAAATGGAGTTTTAATTAAACACAAAAACAATTGATAAATTAAGATCGATCGTTCATCATTATAAATGTTAACTATCGCTTTATCGAACTAAAAAAATACTAAATTCTAAATATGTATCCTGTGAACTGAGTACATGGCACCGAAGCTCGAGAGATTTTTTAGCATCGTTAGGTCACCTGACATCCATTTAGGCACCAGCCTAGTTCACTTCCGTCCACGTTTGTTTCGCGTGATTTTAACTGCGGTAAGCAAATTATGAAATATTCATATAAGAGCCAAACTAAGTACTCGGTTTTTGTAAACAACCCGGACTATTTTTTTACTTACTTGCTGTTATACTTAAATTAGCGGCGCGCCTAGCTCGCCCCTCGTCCCCCTTATTTTGGTTTCTTTGCCTTGTGTGTTGAGGCAGCTCTATGTATTATTTGCTCTGTGGTCAGGATAAATTCTATCCCACCACTTTTACCTCCGATACAACATCTCTATCAGTTCAATGCTTTGTTTATAAGATAGAAGGAGATGTCACACACTCGAGCCTATATAACTTCAGATACCTACTCACCTCATACTACCACTAGTCTCTTCTTCTTTGTATATATGCACCATATTTTCTTGTTCTTTTATTAATATACAATCTCACACATACATTTCAACTCGATCGACCGCCCCCTACCTCCTTCCCTTCCAGACCCCATAACAAATTACATGTAACTTTTAAATTAATGTATCTTCTTTATTTTACATAAGTGTCTTTTTAATTTTTTACCCAAGTGGAAACCTGTAAATGGTCAAGTTTATATCTCCTATTCATTGTACTTCATTTTTTTATGTAATCTGTTGGTCTCCCAAATAAATAAAAATAATATAAAATAAAAACTCAGAGTGAGAAGTCCGATTCTGCATTAAGCTCTTTTTTCCTTTTGGTCCAGGCTTACTGAAAAAAGTAATTACATATTTTCCTTTCCTATCCTTTTCCAAACTTATAACTGCATTCAGAGCAATCTTAAAAATCGATCAGGGTCTAATTAAAGGGGGCTGCGAACTCCAATACAGAGCCTTCACAGGAACTGAATTGGGGTCTCTCGCATTGCCTCTCCCTTATTCATTATTATGCCCCTGACAGAATGTATTCAGACGGGGCGCAATACTTCCGAGTACACAATAATATAAGAGTGTTAAAATTTTCTGGCGATGCATGGACAATGTATCAATAATAACTGTATGATTTGGGTAGTGCCGGCTAAATATGACCGCAATACAGTTTTACAATTATTAAAAAATAAAACGAAGTTTTTCTGCTGTACGCAGTGAAAATAATTATTAAAGATTTTCGTGGTTACTCTTTATAATAATAATAAGATATTCCAGGATTTCGGGAGGTCGGTGCAATCCCACACGTCCCATACATGAATAGAAAAACAAACGAAATATATAAATTTAAGTACAAAAAAAAAGTAATAATTTAACAAAATAAAAGTTAGGTCGGGCGTGGTCCTGAATGAGCTCGGGCCCAGCGCTCAATTAGGATTGGCGCTTGGTGCTGGTAGGCTCTGTTCACCACCGTGTTGTCGGCAGTCATTAGCCGCATCCTGGCTCCTGTGACCCGGTGTCTCACCAGGCCGGCGAATTCGTTCGTTCGTTCCTTCGTGAACATTACCGATCCACTGCTGGATGTCCTATATAGAAATATAATTCTAAAGTCGTTATTATATTGGATTCGGAGGTGTTTCGGTAATGATACCATGTTTAACAGGTATATAGATTCATACAGAATGCAGTCAACGGTGTTTATTTTTACATTGATCCTGTATTTTGTAAAATCTGCTAGCAATCATATTGGACACTGACAGTTCTCTTTGCCGTTTAATATCGTCATCACCCGAGAGATCTTCATTAATGATGTGCCCCAAGTATTTAACGTTCGTCGGTGTTTGTAATCTTGGGACTCAAGACATCAGCAAAGGCTCATACCGAACTAAAATTACTTGTAACGAATTACGTACTAAACATGTGAAAAACATGTTATTTCTGTCGCACAACAGTTATATGTGATAATTAAGTCAAAATAAAATATCTCCAGGGACTTAGGACATGAGCGTTTTTATATTAATTTAATACGTAAATTCCACGCAAGAATCTAACCGGCGTGACGTTGCCAATCCCTCTCACAAATATTCGGGATTTTTGTGATGCGAGCGGTGATGGGGGTAAAGAAGAATGGAAAGAGGAAGTATATCTAACAATATTAGGACAACATTCTGACAGACCAACTTCCAACAAAGTTACAACCTTGAATGATGATCTCTCACAGCAACAAACCGAAAGTGTCTACGACTGTAGAAAAATACGAAATTTTTTTTCTAGAGGTCAAGGGGGAATTAGATTAACATTATTGCGTTAATATTTTTCAGACGTAACAGTGGAAAAATAAATGCCTAATTTTTGTGTGCTTTAAATCCTCTCACTTCCTGCTTTTTTCCTTTAGCATTGGAATTGTGGTAGAATAACCGCGCATCTATCTATAAAATACTATCATAGGTGATGTATTGCGTAAATTCAGTTCTGGCAACACCAAACACGGCTTCTATAATACCATCACGCAATCAATCAATGTCACCCACTTACTTGTTCTAGAATTCGGGATGGCGATAGCTGACTTCATGCATACTACGGATAGTTAAGGGCTGTCATACTTAGCGAGGGTTCGCATCAAAATTTGCAGCAACCAGGAAGTGCTCATGAGTATCCTTACGTGGTTTATTACCAAATTTGAAGGCAGAACAGAACCTACAACTATTTGCGTCCTGTGGAGTAAGACGGCTCTCCACTTCGGTTCAGTGCTCCACATGCGCCCTATTTATGCTATTGGTTGTTAGATATACGAGTATATTAAAAATACAGAGATTATGTTTTTTTCCGACTAGGTTTTAGTTCCATCTGCACCCATGGTTGATCCAGCGTCACATGAAGACGAATTATTAATTTTTTTTCTCCATATTTGTTCTTCACAAATCATCTCCACTTTATCACTGAAATCTCAGTACCAAACAACAGTTAACAAACAATTCGTCAGACATATTAACCAGGAGAATCCAGCAATTAAAAATCAATTTATTCTTTGAACAAAATCATTTGCGTGCATGAACTTCCATAGTAATTATAAGTTAAATGACCTACCGTATCACCCCCCGGAATACATTAAGTATGTCAGTATTAAACCCTCCGCAGTACTTACAGGGCTGAGGCCACTCCCTTTAGTTCCCTCTCCCCTTCCCATCCCCAATAGAGAATGGGGGAAGGATGTGGCCGAAATGCCCCCCACTTGATCAGGCGGTAATCAACTGATGGGTTTTGGCGCGTTTAAGGGATTCGTAAATAAATAACATATTATAAATGCCAATAAATAAGGGTTTATTGCTAGCAATTCGATTTTATAATCTGTGAGAGATTTATAGAACTGTTAGAGATTCACCTAGTAATAGGCTTTGATTTTCAAATGGTTGATATGATAAGTAATATTTACGTTCACCAATATAATATACGACAACACAACAAACTACACATATCAAAAATACACTCGGCAAAATACGGACTGAAATCATTGGAATATTTTACCTACACCAACTATAACAAATTGCCTGAAGAATTAAGACGATGTGTACGCTTCTAACAAATCTCGAAACGATTGTCTAAAATCGTAGTTTTGTAATGCTATTTGGAAAACGATTTACCATGAATACCAACTCTGTTCTGATAGGCGTCGAGCTAAACTTTATAGATTCTTATATAGGTATAATATTTTTATCTTGCAAAATAATGCTTTGTATTTTTTCGCGCATTTTTAAATTGTGTCTGTACAATTCAAGCATGTGCCTTTGTGTATGTTAGCTTTCTGTTATTTATGTAAACTTATTTTAATAACTCTGTAAAACCAAATATTATGTATCAATAATGAACAGTCCCATAATGAGTTTAATTGATAACTCACGAGAGTGCAACTTCGTTATTTGAAATAATATTATAATGATAAATTGATATCTCAAAAACCATTAAAAACATTGCATTACAAGTTTAATGTCAAAGAAATTATTTTTCATTAAAATTATTTGATCAAAATCAACTGAAATCCATAACTAAAGATCCACGAATATAACCTTACTGCAGCCGAGAGATTTTATAATCGTTGGCCCCCTAAAATTGTGGCAGTGCGTACAAAACAAAAAGGATAAATAACAACGCGACATCTTTTGAAGATGTGTAAACAACACGCTGCTGCCGCTGCTCATTCGTAAAATGGACACGTACTATGTAAAAAAAAAACTCTTTACAAACGTGTGGAGAAACATTAAAAAAAACTAGTTCTTACCCAGCTTTAAACAGAATTGAAATATATATTTTTTTAATTAGCCCTTTGATTCTAGTTGTTCCGTATCGGGAACCAAATGACCATAAACATTCTATTTCCCTTTCTCTTAAAATCATACATGTGTTTTATCTCATTTTACATCTTATTTTGATAGTAGACTGAAATAATTGCAAAACATTTGGAAACAGAATATTTGGCGTCCTGTTCTACGTTTTTGACAGTTAAATTAATATTTCAAAGGTTCATGGCTCATCAAAATTGACATTGTAAGTTGAAAATAATTCCTTTGACCCATGGATTCTATAGAGAATAAACTGAGCAAATTTCACGATGCTTGAGGTGATTGGTGATAAGAAATGAATTCAGATTCCTGCTATTAGCATTATTGATCAGAGATTCATAATCTCATTTACCAATGAGATATTCAAGGGGAAATGGCAGAAACACGTCTTTTCGTGGAATTTAGGGATTTGGAGATCAGTTCCTTTCGACTGAAATCACTGACAGCACCACAATATGCCCGCTGCCTCCTCTAGACTCTTTCCCCTTAGGGGAGATGAAAAGGGGGAGGGATTGTGATGTATTTAGGGGGTGAAAGGTAAGGGTGAGAGTGTGAAAGGGATGGCAGAGGATATCGAGTTGCCTAGTGAGTATAATATCATATGTAAATATCAATAATCCGTACGACAGCTGCAAAGCCATATTTACAGGTTAAATGACAATATATATTGCACCATGGTGGAATTTAATCCACAGTCGTCCGTATCAACATAAAATGCGTAGCCAAATTAATAAGCTACAACGATTTATCCGTATTTTTGAAAAATAACATTTTACAACATTTAAATTATTTTTTCTTTTCCGAAAGTGTAATCTCTGGACAGCGTCTTCTATACAGGAAATTGAATTTTGAAAGAATATATATTTCGTCTATAACATTGCGCAGGGGCGTGCATTCCATATAAGTACATAAGTGTTGCCTACCAGTGGCGTGCGTTGCTCTATGACAAAAGGTAGACTGTGTATAGTTCATTGAATATTTGAAAATATTCTATGGCTTCTGTGTTTCCTCCCTCCTACAACATGGGTCTCTGCAAGACCCAGGTTAACTCCATTCTATCCTCTGAAATACCCTCCGCACAGCATCCCAAAAGATGACACGAACCTTGGGGGAAAAATATTTCCCTCGGGACCTTATGGATAAACTGTAAAAAAAGCTATTTTATTATCACTTTTCGCTGATAGTTGTGGCCAACTAAATAAATGGCGGTGTTTCTTACGAAATTCACGGAAAAGCACATTTTGATTAGAAATTTGTCATGCCTTAATGGACTATACGCCACTGCTACCTACGCTACCTTACTCATATGATATATATATGAATGTATATATATATTTACACTTTTTTTTTCTTCTATTATTGCAAGAAATCAATCAATACCCGCGAAATTCCAGCTACGAATCGCAGCGCCGCACGCGCCTCACCGATCGCCCAACAATAACGTATTAAAAGCAGGAACTAGTATACAAAATGTCATATTCAAGGGTTATTCTACATAAAAATGTATGTGTGGGCAAATTCAAGAGACGACTCCATTGTGTTAGTGTCGCAAAAGGCAGTGCCTATTACAAATGTAAGTGCGTGTCATCTGTTGATACCTCTATTGATTAGTACAACTTTACTAACGAAATGATTAACATGTTATGATTTTTTTTATGAAATTGTGCAGACGATAAAAAAAATTAGATTTTTATTTGTCCAGTAATTGGCTTGTAATGTGTATAAAGAGAGCGGTTATTGGATATTTGAGATAGCAAGTAATTCCGTTCAATATCAGCTGACCCCAGCAGCTTAGCCATTCTAAGCAAAGACTTATTACTTCCGCTTTAATCTTTAAAAAAAATATATTTATATATCATTTAATTCACTGTTTTTCCTACTGGCTACACTGATTAAAAGCGCTGTGCACGTCACTAATAATGTGTACTCAAACTGGTGTGAAAATTGATCAAAAAATAATTTCGAGATGCTGCTCTGCTACGGAAACCACCATTACTAAAGTTTGGGGTTTCTCCTCGTATCTTGTACAATTTTTGACAATGATCTGGAGAGGGTGTGGTGATAATACTGTACTAATAATGAGGACGGAGGTTTTGAAATCAGTATGTGTAATTTAAGCTTTCTCAAAAAACATTTTTTTTATTTTTTTTTATTTACCCATTTATTTTACACTTTTATTATTTAACGCTTGCTACGCTACCATGGGTCTTGTAATAGCAACTAGTCTATTGCATTTCGTGGTAAAGTTAAATAAAATAATCTATTTTGTGAACATAATAACATATGCGTAGTACACTTTACATTAATATAAAAAAATGTTAATTAATTTAATGATACCTGTAATAAATAAATCATTATTTTCTATGGTAAAATTAAAAATAAATATACTCATTACAGCTTAATGCAAAAACAATGGAGAAAGAGTTAAAAAACGTAGGAATAAATCAATTTAATAAATTTACGAATCAACTAAATCAAATCTAGGTGGAGACATACATGGTACTTTCAGCTGCGAGAGATCACTCATTAAATTGTGTTTTTTTTTTAAATATGGTATCCAATAAATTTCTTGTACAGGGTGTTTTGAGTTAGGGTTGTAGCCTATATGAAGGTACTAAGAAAAGTATGCGATCTTTGTCTGCATGCAGTACTTGCACAAGACCCATTATCGCCCTTCTGGTACTGCATCCGTGCGACAATAATTTGTTTAGATTGGATCGTTCTCTATAGTATTTCAATAAACAGTAAACAAATAATTGACGGACCGAGAGGACTTTGCATTCTTTATATAGTGCTTCAGCGGGATATCTGTAAAATATTTGAAACATAACCTTTAGTACTGCTTCTTGCGCTCTTTCGTGCGGTAGTAGGATTATGAATGCTGCAGCCCCCCAGATAAATATGCAATATGAAATGATGGTTTCACAAAGAGCATAGTATACAGTTTTTATTTATTTATTACCAAGTATCATGATATTTTGAAGAAATTCATAAATTTACGAACCCTCGCTGTAAGTTTTTCTACATGGGTAGTGAACTAGGTTAAGAAAGGAACATTTAAATGGTTTGGACATGTTGACCGGATGAAACACGAGTGAATGGTAGACGAACTCGGGAACCCCCGAGGAAGACATGGTTCGACCAAGCGAATTAAATTCTTCAGGTCATATCAAAAGTCAGTTTAACATATTTTGGCCAGTCGTGAGTTCATTTCCCCGGCTGACTAAGTCCTCCATCACGACACAAGCAAGATCTTCCGCTTACTGTGATAGTAGTAGCAGATTTTCAAATATTGTTAGGTTATTCGTAACCAGGCAATGTTAATCTTCATTTAAAAAAAAATTATAATAATAAGGGCATGAACAAGGAGGTTGTTCCAAAAGATATGTGCTCTCTGCCCTCCGAGGAAACGTCGTGACGGTTAGTTAGTTAGTCAGAAAACTAATATGTAGTGGGATTGACGGCTTCCGTGGTTGAGTGGTTACGATCCTCGGCTATGGATCCGGAGGTCGCGGTTACAAATACCAGCGTGCTCAAGTAAATTTTATTTAATTAATTTGTGTTATTTACAATTTATTAATTCAAAATAAAACATACTATATTTTCGCCACGTTCCAGAGTGGTAGTTACATTAAGTATCGCCCTGGTGAAAGACCACAATTCGGAATCGAAACGATGCTTAAAATGGCTTTAGCCGTGTTTGTTGACTAGATTTGAATATCCAGATATTTCTCAACCTCTCTTTCCCCATCTTCTTCCCCTCCCCATTACCTTCAACCTGAGAATATACCCCAATTGGGGTTGCCAAAATCCCACTGGTTCCAGACGGTTGGGAGCTGTTGGGACTCTTGTGCGGTACTCAAATAAAGAATGACGTAATTATAAATAAATTTGCATTAATTTTGCGAGGGATTGAATTGGTAGCTCCCTTGTATTGAATAACAGATAGCAAAATCTGGTCGGTATTTTATTTATTACATTACATAGATACATTTATGAACCATATAAAATAATATAAAGTACATAATATTGTATTGTAACTAATAACAATTGAGAACTGGAAATAATTAAAATGTGTACAAGTGCTATTATGTCTTGTCAAGTCGATATTAGTTCCCAGCTAGGCAGATTGACCGCTGTGAGGAACCAAACGCTTCAGTTCAGTGTAATTTTATTTTTCTTCAATCTATCTGCTAAGCGTATTATGAATAAATTTAAGTGACTCCCCTCTACCCAATCCAATTAACCATTTGGTTATTATTGGACCGATGCATGACGTTTTGCATAATTTAATGTTTATTTCTGGGGGGATTTTGTTACATTTTGACGGCCTCCATGGCCGAGGGGTAAGCCTCTCGACTACGAATCCGAAGGTCGCCGGTTCAAATCCCGGTGTGCGCAAGTAAATTTTATTTAATTTATTTCTGCTGTTTCATAATTAATTCATTTAAAAATATTATATAGTATATTTGCGCACTTCCAGAGTAGAAGATACTGATAAGATAAGTAGATCGCCCTGGTGAAAGACAACCATTCAGAATTGAAACGTTGCTTGAAATGGCTTTTAACCGTGTTTGGTGACTAGATCTGAATAGCCAGGAATTTCCCCACCTTCCTATTCCCCTTCTCCTTCCCCTCCCCAATACCTTCAGCCTCACAACATTCCCTAATTGGGGATGCTATAGTCTCATTGGCTCCAGACGGTTGGGAGCAGTTGGAACTCTTTTGCGGTACTCATGTAAAAATAAAAATAAAACATAAGTACCTGATGTGTACCCGGCCTTGCTCGGGATTATTTTATTTTTTGGAATAAAATCATGATGTTGTTTATTCTTGCTTGTCGTTTGGTTGCCATAAGTGATTTGACAGAGAAAGTAATGCCTTGTAACGTCTATAACTATCTCTAAATAAAGAAATGTTTACTCGGAATTAGTTAATTACTTATTTAGTTATTTAAAATTGTAATAAACTTGTGTTTTCCATTTTGAAAATATTCTAACCAAACAGACCTTCTTCTTTTGAATATGTAATCTGTGGCTAACCAGAGTGGTATATCCATGGGCTATCCTCATTATAACACGACGGGTTCAATATTTTTCATACTAATTTTAAAACGTTATAGCAACAGTTTTACATATTGGATTTCATTTAAACCACTCTCTAAACCTTCCCGAATATAATAAAAACAAACTGTGTTATTTTCAGCAAAATCGGTAAAGTAGTTTTCAAGAAAATCGAGGACGTACAGACAGACAGACAAACATTCATTTTTATATATTATGATTTTCGGTCCAGATATGTAGGTATATGTCGTTTTATATTTTGTCGTATTGCTCCTCGGGACAAGAAGATCCTTTCTGGTGAGACTTTTTATTGGATTTTCTAGGATTTGGTATACCTAAATCTATTTATTACAATTTTTTTTATTTATTTGGGAAAACCAATATTTTTTACAAATTTCTTGTTTACTGGGATTGCATAAACCAGTGTAATTTTTCCCATGTACCCTAAATAAGACAAGTCTTTGTGTGTTAAATATAAACTGCTATCAACAATAATTATAAAAATGCCTAAAATAAGTTAATATCATTATATTACCTACATAAATATTATATTTGCGTATTATTAAAGTTATGCTGGACGGGTTCCTATACTAACCGTGATCTTAACGCAAGCGCTCCTTGAATGAATTTTTAATTGAAGGAAAATATGGCGAGATTTTAAGAGCGAACTTATCCCAACTCGGGTCATAAAAATGAATATCCCGCGGCACGGGCTGAGCTCGACCTTGAATTCGGGGAGCGGGATCACTTATTATCATTATTCTCTTAGAGGTTAAAGGAAACCTGCGAAGATATCCCTACTGGAATTTATTCGAATAACGAGCTTCTGTCATCTACCTGAATTTTACCTACAGAAATACATTACTGTGGCAAATACTGAAACCCGTAATATAACGCATAATTTATCAATATCGACATTCTTCACAATACCCTTTCAAATACGACCACAAATTTATGCATGAGTATAAAATGTATCGAGATCATCTCCTGTCCCGATCCCACCTTCCTCTTCCTCTACCCTCTTACTTCAAATTTTGTTTTTCTTTATCTTGTTAGTTTCATAAATAAAACATCTGTATGTAACAACTGTTAGCACAAGAAATTTTGTTGGCTTACCTTTTGTTAAACTTACTTTGTATTAAAAGCTGTTTAAATAAATAAAATAAAAATTTAATCCATGGTTTCTCTAATTCGCAGTTTCGTTTAGGCGGGACATATCATAAAATTCGGGCGACAAAAGCTCAGATACCTACGGTAACATTCCTAATTCCTAGCAACAGCATTGTGCGACACTCACTTCTCATGTGATCGAAGTTTAAAAGAGGGAAAAGTTTATTCTAGCCTTTTTTTTTTTTAGTCGATTTTTCTATAAAAAATGACGTTGTCATAGCTTATCTTCGAGAGAAGTGACTTCCCTGATCCCTGCTGTATAGTAAAGTTATAGATTGTGAAGATAATTGCCGATTGCGATAACAACAAAGTTATAATTAAATTAGTGGTTTTACAAAGTGTTAAATCGACTAACTCAAAATGTTAAATTATTAATTAAATTAGTGGTTTAAAACAATGTGTACATTTAATGATTAAGTTAGTGGTTCAAAAGAAGGCGTTAAATTGTTAATTGAATTAGTGATTTTAAAAAAATGTATTAAATTTTAAATTAAATCAGTGGTTTAATATATAAGTGTTTAATATAATAATAAATATCAATGCACAAAGTGATTGCTTTTTACGAAAACGCAATAAAGTTATTCGTTGTCGTGTTAAAGTTTTAATAATTAACTAGCGCTTTGCCCGGGTGATGTAAATTTTTTAGTAAATTTTGGATTATCTCTTAACTCTACTCCTACCCCTGCCAAGTAATTTTTTTCTTATTTTGAATTAAAGTGGGTAAAATTTAATTAAGAGATATCAACATTCTGCTTTAAGGTGAAGGAAAGTGGGATGGGGGAGGTTTTTAAAAACTCATGTAAATAGTGGCCTTCCTCTTGTTTCGAAGGTCAAGTGTGCAAAATATCGTTAATCTCGGAATAAAAGATTTTTTATATAAAACAAACACACACCGCCCGCCTGGGACATTCTTCTTATAAGATAAGAAGATTACTAACATTTCAAATGCTTCGTTTCCGAATGTTTGTCTTTCACCAGGGCGATTCTGAAATTATCTACGGCTATGGAAATATGTTACAGATACAACACATAAATATACTATCACAAAATACTTTCGTTTAATGTATGGGTATAATAATAGCGTTCAAAGGGCAATCGTGATTTAATCTGTAGATTAACAACTACATGGGCTGCCGCTCGAATTACAAAAAAAATTCGCCTGTGGCGGACTCCGCCACCCCGGTATTTGTCTCTACTTCTACGACCGAAACATATACCATAACTAAGCACAATCCTGCAGCCCTGCCCTTATCACGGAAAACAATAATTCTCCCCTTCACTACCCATCTACATTCTACGTCCCCCCCTCCGCTGCAGGCAGCACGTCCGTGACTGTACTGTACTGTACTGACAGTACTGTCCCCCCCCTCACGGACATGCGGGTTACTGTAATAATACGCACACTTAGGGATGGAAATGGACTGGGTATTGCGGGATCACTACCCCGGCTAATAATTTCAATTAAAGTAATTGACACGCCCAAACTGAACGGCGGTGAAGAGAATTGTAAATTCATGCAATGATTTTATAATATGGAGGTTTCTGATTTCCAGCAACTAGCAAACATAACTCTTCAATTGTTGACATTTTAAGGAAATCATTTGATGCAAAACCGAACTCGATAAAATAGTTGACTCTGGAAACATAATTTTAATAATTTTAATTTTAGTATTGTTAATTTTACTTTTGTTTATCTCTCCGGTGGTGACAAGGAACAATAATAGTCGATTGAAATTTGTTGTTTTTTTTATGTGTAATATAGTAAACACATAACAAAAACAACTTATCAAAAAAATAGCACATTCAATCGACTATTATTGTTCCTTGTCACCACTGGAGAGATAAACTAATAGAAATGTGTTGTGGGCGTGTATGTCGAATAGAGTACAAGGTAAAATTATTTACGGTTGACAAGGCACAATAGATAATAAATTTGTAAATATAAATTAGTAAATCAATCAAATTATAAACGTTCAAAATTATAAAAGAATAATAACTGAACTTATAATCCATTTACATGCATTAATGCTACCCAATTTCTAGTACTTAATATTAGTCACTTATATAGGCTTGTTTATTATCTTTAACTACGTATTCTTATTGTTACTAACCCGTTTAACTCTTACACCAAACTATAGAGCCAGTTCTCCTCGTCGAAATACTTAATAAAAATAAATGTTATAAACAAGTTATAAGCATAGAAAAATAATAATGTTAGAACAGGCAAATTAAAAACGTAAACGAAAATTAACAATAAGTAACGAAAGTAGGTAAGTAAATAATTAAGTAACTAATTGTTATATATAAAATTAATACGAAATGCTTTTTTCACACCACTGTTTAAATTATAAATATCTTCGCTTCCAAAACAGGTTGATAATAATAATTTAATAGTAATGACGCCATATAATCATTATACATTTATTGAAGAATTCATTATTGTAAATAGAACAAACACTTTGTTATAAACCATGAATATATTTTATTTTTCGCACAACCGGTTTCGCTTTGCTAAAGCTTCGTCAGGGCAAATATAATAACTAAAGAATAATACTGGGTTGTCGGTTATATATAGTCACATAATACAATAGAATGAAATGGAGAGAATACAAAAGAGAGAGAAAAGAGAACAAAATATTAGAGGAAGACAAATATAGAAAAGTATACTGTGTAAGAGGGAGACAACATTAACATATATTAATAATAATAGATAGTAAATACACCCGTGTAATGGAAACATAATGAAGAAAGATAATCCTACAAAATTTATACATAAATGAGAGTTATTAATGGAAAATAGACTACTTGATAATAATAATTAAACGGATGACTAAGGCAACATAACGACGGTATCCATAACGACATATGAAAAATAAAATATATTCGTGGTTTGTTCTATTTAATATTATGTTAAACCACAAAGTGATTTCTTCTTATGGAAATAATTTATTTGTCATTTAGAATGGTGCCACAAAGTTATTTAACAATTATTAGGAAGTACAGAATTAATTGTCTACTTGTATAATATTACATAAAACTGAAAATAATGACAAAAACAAAAACCTTTAAATATAAAACTGCTTATCACCGCTAACCAATCATTTGCCTGTTGTGGCGCTAATGTTGAATTAATTAACGAACCCAACAAGCCGAACTAAAATCAACCGCAAAATAATCCGAATCATTATTTTAAAATTGCGTAGCTAGCTGAAATTTAAATAATAATGTCCTACGGGGGGAGCAGTGTTGACGGAAGAATTATTTAAGGCTGACATAGCCCCGCCGCCAGCGGTCAAAGTGATACGTCCTTGATGATAACCTGAAAGCTAGTGGGTACTACCTTCGGGTTAATTATACGGGCACGGGTGCCAATGGTTTCAACCTCGCCACAGTGGCTACCAGCTACAGGCAGTAGTCTACCTCTGGTTTTGCCTGTTCCATGGTTAGACACGTGTTGAGATTTACACACGTATCTGCGAGAGCGGAAAAAAGACGAAATAACTAATCTTAACCTATTTTCGCATAACCACATTTTCAGCAAATGCTATGCCCTCGACTACGCAGATAAAGCTGAACATATGTAATATCTGACTTGTTATGATTGATTTTTGTTGATAATTAACTAATCATCACCAGTCAAGCCCTGGTTTCATAACTACACTTGCACGCCAAAAAATGCCAATAACCTGACAATATTTGAAAATCTCCTACAACCATCACAGAAAGCAGAAGATATTGCTTTTGTCGTAATAGAGGACTTAGCCAGCCGAGGAATTGAACTCACGACGCCTGGATGAGACCCAAACGCGATGCCAACTGACCAGTCTTGTCTTAGTCATCTCGCCAGGTTCCACATAATCAGCTCGCTTTGCTGTAATTGTGGGTGAGAGGATACTCTGGACCATAATTTCTGTGATTGTCTTATCAATGACCAATTTCCAAACTTTATGCATGAATTGGTAAAACTGAAAATTGAACTCCCCATTAGTATTCCCTGCCTTCTAAATCTCAACACCCCTCAAACTAACAATTTTTTAACAAAATGTATTTATAAAAGTGGCATTAAAATTTAAGTCAATGTGGATTAAAAACACACAAATTTACGCTGTAACTCATTTGCATCAATTTTATTTGCCCGAACACTAAATCCTGTTTAAAAGTAACTAATTTTAAGAACAATCTGTACTACTAAAATCTAACTGATTAAACATGGCCAAGATCGCCCTTAATGGGTGAAAACCATAAAAAAGTAACCATCACGCCGTTTCACCGCAGGTTTAGGCAGAGAGGATGAACCGCCAAACAACTCAATCTTTGCATAAATGTCTTGCTTCATTCAAATGCATACATCGTTTCATACATTCTCTTCTGTTATTCTGACTTCTGACATGGCCCGCCTCAAGTGTTTGATTCACTTGATTGTGTCATGTCTTCATAGGACGTCCCCGGCTTCTTACATTCATATTCGTGTCATATATTATAATTACACTCCTTTCCTGGTGCATTCGCTCGACATACCCAAATTACCTAAGCGTCCCTTTCTTTACGAATCTCAATATTTTTCACACGATCATACATTTACTAAACATTCACCTCAAAGATCTCAGTTCTACACCATTTAGTCTACTTTCATCCTTCCTCTGCCAGTTCCATCCCTCACTTCCGGTGATTTTTTGTTGTTGTTATTATATATAATTCTGTTATGAATTGATTCTATTTCTACCCCTACCCCTACCCCTACCCCTATTAAGACTTCCTTATTTCATATTTTAAAAAAACACACACACACACAACATTGTTATTATAACTCTAGCAACCAAGGAAACAAGTCCACTTTCACTGATTCTATTCAAATGGTATTATAATACATTATGATTATTTGCATCCCGAGATTATTGACCTCTTATGGCAAATATTGTGCGCTTCTTGTACATATTGTCTTGCATGAAAACTAGAGTACATATTGTAAATGTTTATCTCTCAATAATAATTAAGACGCAATTGCATGTTTAGTAGTAATATGAATGAGCTACCATACTATTAAAACATGTTGTATTATATGAGGTTTTTTTATAACGTGCTAATATTTTTACCCTAGTTTCTACGGAGGTGATGGTGGACCCCCGTCAGTGCGCCGAATCTGCAATACGTTCATACTGTGCAAAAAACATAAGCGCAATCTCTTAAGAGGCGCTGAAATTATTCCATAAATCGTTTCAAAATGATCTTTAATGTCACATAACATGAAATAATTATGTCTTCTATTAAGCTGGCAACATTACAATTCGTCTCTAGGTCTCTAGGGCGCCGAAGTGTGCATTGAACGATCGTCAAAAAATGTATGAGAAAAGTTTTATAGTTACAGAATTTTTTTAAGAGCCTGTTTTTCTATGAATCATTTTCGTATACTTTAGGCTCTATATGCCGCGGTGCACAGCCAGTAACCGATCAGGAGTCTGGACTTTTGTTCCCATCATTCAAATACACAGTTAAAGATGGTAAAAATTCCTGTCCTTTTAAATTGTCCCGGTGACTTTGTGGTCACTGGATTTAGGAACCGGTTTGAAGGTTTTGGTTGTTGTTTTTAAATAATGCAGAATAAAGCTAAAATATCACAAATAAAGTGTCATCTATTGAGACCTGTTTCCAAAAAGTAGCGAGAATAACAGCAGGTTTCTCTTTATTTTCCTACAATTGGAACCGCAGTTTATCGCAGTGACAGTGACGCTCATTTCAGTATCAGCCATCTCTAAAACAATATACGATACTAGCGCCATCTGTCGGACGATTTTATAGTCTTATGTTATACGATAACAAACATTGGATAAAGCTGCTTTAGAGCTCATTATTTCAAGGAACAACTTAACATTCCTAATCTAGCTTGTAGATATCCATTTTAATGTTATTATGTCAAATTAATAGTGAAATCAAATATTTTTAAATTGTCGTAATGATTTGATAAATCCATTTGTTCGAGGGGTAAGAAGTGATAAACTTACTGCACAGGCCGCGAGATATCGTGGAACCGACCCTGGCCCCCGTTCAATACTTGAACGTTGATGTGATTTTTTTAAAAGCTACAGCATTTTGATTATTATGCCAAGCCTTTATTTAGAAATCACGGATAGTTAGTATGTCATATTCAATAACTCTTCTCCGTGCAATGTAAAAATATTATCATCAGCCTTTTTTTAATCCAACTTTGAAGATAATACTCGCTAAAATGACTCCAGTTTTTTCTTGTGAAGTTTTCAGTTGACTCTTGGCGGATCTCTCATCCGAAGCCGACAGTTTTCTTTGGGTCACTATCTCCATTTGTACAAGTCAATATGCCTATTACTTCCATTTGCGCATCTAAAAGTACCTAAATACTACTCATTTGACTAACTTATCGTCCATCTTCTCTATTTGCACGCATAGAGGTCTATTCACATCTACCAGAATCGCGCAGTACAGAACAGTATAGTACGGATACGACAACATTAATTGTCTACATTATCTATGAACACATTCATATTACAAGGTACGTAAGGGTAAAATATCCGCACATACACGAGATTGTTGGCTAGAATATTTTGACGTGCTGGTGGTGGTTTGTGACGTCTGCGCATGCGCAGTTAGTATGAACATATGCCGTGAGCCTTCTTCGTCAGTTGACGTCATTAGAGGTAGATATTGCTAAAACCAAGAAGATTAAAACGACAAATTGATGGAATGTTGGTTATAAAATAATAACAAATATGAGAATTGGATTATAAAATCCTCAAACATGTTGTGGTGGACGCTAACGCTCAGTTGACAGTTCAATTGACAGCCGTAGTCGCATCTGTGCTATGCTGCACGGTGTAGGAATACTCGCATCTGTGTAGTGCCTGTACTGTACTGTTCTGCACTGCGCGGTATTGGTAGATGTGAACAGACCTTCTTTCTTCCAATATACATTCCATTTAATATTTTTGTTACCAATAGTGATAAAATCACTGGTTAACGCAACAACTAGAACATTATAAACCAGATTCTGTATCCCAAAAATGCTATTCACAATAATCAAGTAATAACTCTCCTCAGAAAAATTATAATTTGACTGATCTTACAAGAAGGCGTAGTCATTGGCGAACAAAAACAAATTTGGAAAAAAAAATTGCACACCTGCTTGCGGACTGTAGCTTAAAATCAGGTGGGGACTGACGAATTGCGAGTTTTTAGGGGGTCGGGGTAGGCTAGTAGGGACTGGTTACCATCCCCCAATGTCTAAAGCACGCACCCCTAGTTCTGCACCCAGAAGCGTGGGAACCCGGTTATAGGACACGGGAACATAACAATACGCTCTTGCACAATGCACCAGCATGTGTGTTAGATTGTTATTGATTTGATTCCCTTATCGCGCTATATCCAGGTGGTTGAATTCAATCTGGATGAATAGTTATTTTGGTATTTCCATAAGAACGAATCTTTGAATACATCCATACGAGCTTAGACGTTCCTGCAGGGATTGCTGTTTCGTGCCTCGGAATCAACAGAAGTGAATCGCAAGACCAGAGTCGTACGTAGTAAGAACGGATATACGGGAGCTGTGTGTCAGGAGATTGAATTACGAGAAAGTGTGAGAAAAGTCGGAGACATCCCAAAGAGGTGCAAGATCAATTAAATCATACACTTAGTGCCCCGAGTAAGAGTTGGAAAAACAGGAAAAAATCAATGAATGAGTCCAGGGCAGAATTTTTCGGCATTTCATTATCTCTAGAACAGTGCGTTATGTATTGTTATTCAGTAATAATCTTCTGTACAAAATGTATGTTTTTTGTCTTTACTAGACATGTTTCGCTGAAAATAGCACAGTTTGTTCTTATTAGTGCCGGGAAGATTTAGAGAGTAGTTTGAATGAAATCCAACATCTAAAGCTATTGCTATAACATTGTAAAATTACTATGAAAAACATTGAACCCGCCATGTTGTACTGAGGTTAGCCCATAGGTATATCACTATGGTTAGCCATATATTACATAGTCAAAAAAGAAGGTTTGTTTGGGTAGAATATTTTCAAAATGGAAAACGCAAGGTACCTACTTGAGAAATTTATTATTAAAAGAATAAATGTTTGGAAAGAAATAATATTTTCAAATGAATGCTTCCTTGTTTAAAGATAGTAATATTTGTCACGGGGCATTACTTTCTCTGTAAAATCAATTATGGCACCCAAACGACAAGCAAGAATTCACAACTCCATAATTTTATTAAAAATATTTATTTATTTCATAATGTTTTACAAAAATGGCAAAAAATGTGACCTTACTTGGGTACCCCATTCTAAGGTCACATTGTGCATGGTTTTATGAATTAATTATTTAGTATTAAGTATTTTGTAAGCTTTTAAATATTTTAAGTGAGTTTTCGTAATTATGTTAAAATATTAAAATATATATAATCCCGAGTAAGGCCGGGTACACATCATCTGGTTCATTATAAATTTAAAACATTTCGGGATTGAAATCTAGCCAATGATATCGAAAGACGCTCTGCTAACTCGGCTGTTAGATCAACACAATAAACCAAATAATTCACCAATTTATTATTACAAAATTATTCAATAAAACGAAGATTTATATTCTGTTTTAATCTCCTGAGTAAGTGGTAAAACGATGACTAGGTAAAGATACATATTTAATGGAATTCGAAATATTCTTTTAATCCAAGTATCTACTGAGAATTTATGCTCGTATGGTTTTAAAAGGAAAATATTAATTTATCCATATGAAAACTCGTCATTTCAATTGTGATAAATATTAACAAAAAGTGTGAAACTTTGCCAAATTATTAATATTGTGTTTTTTATATGAATACCTCACAAAAGTCCCAACTGCTCCCAACCGTCTGGAGCCAGTGAGACTATGGCATTCCCAATTGGGGAATGTTGTGAGGCTGAAGGTATTGGGGAGGGGAAGGAGAAGGGGAAGAGGAAGGCTGGGAATACCTGGCTATTCAGATCTGGTCACCAAACACGGCTAAAAATCCATTTCAAGCAACGTTTCAATTCTGAATGGTGGTCTTTCACCAGGGCGATACTGAGAGTAGCTTCCACTCGGGAACGTGCGCAAATATACTATATATTATTTTTAAATGAATTAATTTGTGAAACAACACAAATTAATTAAATAAAAATTACTTGCGCACGCCGGGATTTGAACCCGCGACCTTCGACCTTGTTATTGTAATTGCTATATTGTGAAAAAATTAAATCACACTCAAGAATGGTAAGTATTTTCATTGAACAAAAATTTTTATGGCTGTAAAATAGCCGACATGAAAGCGAAACATTTTTATATTTTTAATCATTGAAGAGACACAGGAAATAAAGAAGTAACGGTAACAGCTGGGACTCGAACCAAGGACATCCTGGTCTATCCGAGATTTTGCGCTCTAATCCACTGAGCTACAGCCACCCCAATCCGTCCTGTCATTTTTATTGGTATCATTCTTGTTACTGTCAATATGATCTTCAATTAACTCCTGCAATTAACAAATTACCAGATTCTAACTGAATTTATTTGATCTTTAGATAGTGTCTCGGATATACCTACTCGATTTTTCTTTACAGGGGACATCTGTTGACTTTTTCTATAATTCTAGGATTAATATTCTTTATTTAAAAATATATTACAATACAATGAGGTTCATAAGCTACAATAAGATATTACAAAATTGAAATATTTGTAGCTAAGTGCTATGTATGTGTTAACCTCTTCAAAGCCCACGACATCTGCAAATACGATACGATACGATACGAATGTACCACCCCAGCCAGGAGTACTCTTCTCACGGTGCTACCAGTACACCAGGGGGCACTGTTTTGTTAGGACTTGTAACACGTGCTCTGTAGATGAGAAGGAGGTTGGAATTTAATCGACCAGTAGACATGGCAACTTAATAAGCCAATATTGGGATTTAGGATAGGAAGGAATAAAGGAATTGATTGAGCATTGGTTTCCATTTTTCGCTTCCCGCTTCCTTTTGGGCCCCGCTTTTTCTTGCTTACAGGTTCTCACTTCTGTCATTTTCTACCCTCTTCTGGTATTTTCTTGCATATTCTTGCTTCGTCTTGACTCTTATCTTTCTTGACTCTATATTAGTATTTTTTCATCTTGTTGCTCTTTCCAGTCTCTCTAGTTTTTCTAGTCTTTCTGGTTACTTCTTGGCTCTTCTTGATTCTCACTATCTCTTCTTTCATCTTCTTGTTCCAGCTTGTCTTGTTTTGCCTCATCGTGGCCTTTCTTGGCTCTTGTAGTCTCTTCCATTTTATTCTGCCTCTTAGCTCTCCTTACCTATTCTAGTCTCTTTTTTCCTTTTATTGCTCATTCTCTGCTCTTCCTGCCTCGTCTTGCGTATTGTGGATATTTCAAAAAATATACGAATGAATACACAAATTCTCTATACGAACAAAAACACTCCACTGAAATACAGGTAACAACAGAATGGAATAAAACTGACTGAAACAAACAATTACGATATACCTAAAAATAAAAGTAAAATTAAAAAGACCTCCTCTCAATTTTTTTCTCCTTTGATACGTGTCGATGGCACTTCGCAATCTTTTAAATGCATTAATTAAGTAAGTTCATCAAGACATTCATTCCTAAACAAATAGGAAAGTACGGCGCAATCCGTGTGATAGCGGAAACTTAATTTTTATTTTATTATTAGAATCTTTGCATAACAATAACGTCGAATTATTTATGTTACGAGTTATGGGTGTCTTCGTATAGTAATTTTGTTTGCCTCTTTATAAAAATGACAATCCTAAGCTAGCGCTAACACTCGAAATGAATAGTGTACCTAAATATGATATTATTTCACTCAAGTAAATCAACCTCGAACGCTTGTCAGAGTTCCGTGTTCTGAAACCTTTTCTTATCAATCGCACGTCTAAAATCCTGCAAACTGAAACCGACATGAAATCCATCAAAAATGTATAAAAAATATGGGTGATTTTTTTATAACGATTATTAAAAAAAAATCAAGTAAGAATCACTCGGTTCAAACAAATTACTTCGCAATAATGCATCGTGGTACCTCATGCTATGTCTCATGGCCCAACCTTTATAACTTTAAAAAATCCTCAACAAATAAATAAAAAGTGAAACAGAAAATTTTATCTTATTAAAGTATCTTCCTGGTGTGATTCAATCATTTTATCTCCCATCGAATTCATTTAGGAACTATGGCGTCATTTATTGCAACAATGCAAAACCAAATACCGAACTCAAGTTATAAAGCTTTTACGAAAGCACGTCTTTTGAGACATTTTCAAAAACATTAGGAATTTAGGTGCCGTTAGAAAAATAAATACACGGAGCGATCAAAACATATCGTGTCAGAGAGGATAAAGTCTCGCGACATATGCACATACACATTTCTATATTTCTATGGTTAAGGAAATTCATCTATATTTTCTTTTTTAAAAAAGAAAGACAAATATTCCCTGGTTACGAATAATCTGACAATATTTGAAAATCTCCTACTACCATCACAGTAAGCGAAAGATGTTAATTGTGTCGTAATGGAGGACTTATCCAGCCGAGGAATTGAACTCACGACACCTGGGTGAGATCCAAACGCGATCCCAACTCACCCACTGATATATATAGCTATATCTATATAGCCTGAATTTTCGCAAAAAATCATCTCTAATTTAAAGCGATGTAAGTATTTTTTGTTGATAACGGTGAAATAAATCGGGTCTAAATATAACAGCACGGGTTACTTATTATTTCCCAATCCTTTATTAGATAACCTTACGTAGATTAATTAATTGGATATCCCTTTAAAATAAACAAAGTCGCATAATAACACAATAAAATAATGCCTGTTACATTTAAAAACAGAGCAGCCTTACAAGCTGGAAATTCGGTCAAACAAATTAATAACAATGTGTAAAAATAAAACGAATTCTTTGGACCTGATCTTGTTATGAAACTCTTTTCGGGACAAAACCCGGCACAAAAATATTATTTCTCTTCCTTTATTAATTTCTTCATGCAATATTATTTATATAACACATTGTGTAACGAATTAAGCGTAGGTATTTTTGAGCGATGTTAGCGACACGGGTTGCCTTTTTCTTATTTTTTGACCTCCAGGTCAAGAGCAACCGGGATCGATTATGAAAACATAACATTGTGTCGTTAACAGATTATTTTATTTTTACATTTTAACTGTCGATCGGTTTAGGAAAAGTTCCTTCATCAGCAGGAGAAATGTTGATTCTTCTTATCACCAGGACGATATTCTCCCTTGCAGGCAGCGGCATGTACAGAGTTTTTTTTTTTTTTATCAGAGTAGGCGGTAGGAAAAGAAGCGAATTAATTGATATTAAACAAATGATCTTGCTAAAAATAGCTGCAGGCTTTAGCCGATGTTGGTTGTGATTATCTTCCATATTAAATATCCAAATAACCGCTTCATTTAAGCATATTACAAGCCAATTACTAAGTACATAAAATTTCCATATTTTTTTCAACCGCACAATTGTACGAAAAAGGCGAAATCATGTGGACATTTTTTCGTTACTAAAAAATGTACCAATTAATAGAGGTGCCAACAGATGGAACTGATTGCTACATTTGTGATTTGTACCGAAAGGCACGGCTTTTATCGATACTAACACAAACGAGTTTTCCCTCGATTGCACATGGGATGCAATACATATATTAGAAACGTATAAGTTTCCCTCCTTCAACATAGGTGGATTATATACAGAGATTACTTTAAAAAAAATGTTTGCCTAAAAATGTTTTTCATCGTAAACTGTTCAAATTAAGCATTCCTGTTAAAAACAAGTATGGATATACAAATGGATAATACCATATAATAATAATGGTGTATATTCTCTCATATAAACGTTACGCATAAATCTTTTTTGTACCCTTTATATTTTGAGAACACATCACATGTATCATTATCGTTGTTAATTTATTTGGGGTTCAAGAATTTAATACAAATTGTTTGATGAACCTCTCTCTAAATGAAAATTTATTTGGATGATAAATAAATTGTTTCAATTTTTATAATAACAATATATGAGACATTATCATCACTCAAACATACTACGTTTTAAGAGAAACTGAAGAAGGGGCTGATAGAAGGGTTTTATTAATCCCGGAATAAATGATGGAGGAAAGACGAATGCCAGCAAATCCTTCCACATTTCATGCGTTATGCATATTGCTGATATATATAAAAGAACATTCCAGTAAACAACTTATTTTCATACTGTCGATATAACAAAAAAAAAATGTCAATGAATTATTTAATAATTTCTTTTGTTGCACATTATATAATTTTAACAATTGGCCAAATGGTCACTGTTCAGCTATAGGTACATTCCAGACCCCAAAGTGCAGCTGGTTTTCAGTAGTACCTATAGAAATTAGATGAAGTGAAAGTTACATAAATATCTTACACGAAATTACTATGATTAACGAGTAATGTACCGCCTTGAAATTTAACACAAAACTGCATTAACGTCATCTGTTAGCAACAGTGGTTTATAGTAGGAATTTTTAGATAAATCCGTATTCAAAAAATTTCATCATAATTCGCATTGGCAGTATAAATAATATAAAATGAATTTAAAAAATAAAAGCCGAATACACAAATATAAAAATTACATACGTTTTTTTTTACAAAACCTCTACCACAAGTATCCTTTTCATTACTTATCAATAATTTTGTGCGGCTGATGTCGACCTTCGAATAGATAATAGAATTTCATTCAATAAAATAGTTCAAGAATAGCTGTAACTATCCTCAAATACAGCGTTTCGATGTCTAAGGAGAACAAGTAAATGGACTCTTTGGCACGTTTTGTATGCACGAGAGTCACGGGAACACTGCAGTTTATCAAACTGGAACCTTCGAATGCATCAAATTGTACATTCGATGCAACTTCCTTCCGTTCGACATACTTAGAATCCTAGATAGTCCTTATAATCCTATAGATTTGGTGTCGCATTTTTAAGAATTACGGCCTTTTATTAATATATTCATTTCTATATAATAAAAAACATTATTTTAAGACAGCCACAAGTATTAGGTAATACGAGAAAACGCATTAAGTCCGTGTTTGTGACATGATTTATTTTTACACAAAAGGTACTAGGCGGGTAACATTTCAATATTGATATATTTTTTATAATGTAAAATCTTTTAACATTACTTTCTATGTTAAACATAACAAAAAAGTCGTATTAAAATTTAATATATCGCGAATTAACTGATCAATGTTTGAAAAAAATACTAAAACAATATTAATAGCAGTCACCCAATAAAATAGTAAAAAAAAGACACAGAAAAGACGATTATATTAAAAGTTCTCCCTGTCGCTGTGCAACGAAATAGCGAATTTCGGTTTTGACGCACGTTCCGGCACCATTCGAACGCGTATTTTATGTTGTATGAAATATTCCATAGGTTTTTTAGTTCCATATGCGCGTTTATATTGGTGGATTTATTTTACTGTGGAGTAGTGGCGCGCTGTTCAAACTGTAGTAATATCATAATCCAGGTGAGTCTTGTTCGCTGTAATTATTCTTTGGGAGGTCACTGCACAACCGCTCAATAGAGAAAACCGCCACTACGTCTATAGGTATTTACCGTACGCAATTCTATCATTCACCTCACATTGCATTTAACCATCATATTTTTGAAATCCACTATTATAGTACAGTATAGCAATATCAGACACAGGCATTTTGGAAACGTAGCAATTATTTTTGGGTTATTTTTAGTAAAGAGGGACTATACACTGTGACTCCATAGTCCAATATTGACAGAACAAGACTATCAGTAATAATCCTGCATACTTTTACTGATATGTAATCTCCTATATTATACAATAGACGAAGTTTCGAATAGCACCACTGTGACTTTTTTTCTAATATGTTCATACATATTTTTAAGTGTTCCTATCAACAACATTCAACTCTTTCAACCGAGTGGCTTGTAGGAGCACCTAAATATCCCAAATACATGCGTAATATGTGTATGGAATGAACTCTTTTCATTATTCTGCGCAGTGGGCAGGCTCAATTGGATTAACTGTAAAACAGATTCAGCTATAAAACACATTCGCTTCGTTTGTACATCAGTAATATTGCACTTGATCTGTTACTAACAGATTGCTAATTAAACGAACAACCCTCCTCTGCACAGATTGACAGACCAGGTAAATAAAACATTTTGGGGAGCCAACCCTAAAGTAAACCGTGAACCGTTTCATATTTGGCTCAATTTAAAATAAAACTGTATAATTTATTTACGTTTTTAGCATAAAATGCAAACTAGATTCAACATCGCAAATTTTCACTCAAAGTCATTGTTTTTTTTTTTTTAATATTTCGTTTTTTTCGTAGTCAACTCGGTAACATGCAACGAGATTGATTTGCAGATAACAAAAATAATAAATTTTTCTTTCTCACGATGTGATGTTCTGTAACTTTATAACTTTTAGAATGACAAGCCCATTTTAAAAAAGAAACAACCAAATAATGAAACAAAAAACATTACAACATTGGCACTTTTATAGGGTCAATGCCACATAAAAATTGTTTTTACTAAACTCAATCATTAGCATTTTCCTTAATACAATATGTAAGCCGTGTCATCCTGCGGTTAACTTTATAAAATATCTCATTGTGAATAGTTAACGTTGCATAATCAGAGATGGCAGCATATTATAATTTAGTGACGTCACAGCCCCTCTTACGGAGGAACAATGCCATCTATTGACAATCTTCAGAGCTTATCGGGCAATAGATCAATAAAATTTATCCATTCTAACATTATATGCAAATGCATCGGGTTATTGAACCGAGAAATAAGAAGTAATTTTCTAGTTGAAGATGGATCCTGAACGATGAACCCAGCTAATTATTTTTAATACAAAAAAGGTGGCTTATGTTTAGAAAAATTGTTCAAATCTCACTTTCCAAACAGGGATGGATTAAATAGGCATCTCACTTATTAAGGTGGGTACAATCTAGTAACGAAAATTGGTCGTTCTTGTAACTCGTTTAGTAAACTAATACATATATTTCTTCAAATGAAGTAAAATAACTTTGTGGAGTCATATTTATTAAATTAATAATAATTACTTCGTTTAAAATCACTCTTTTTAATATGTACATATCTAGATTTTTTTTTGTCCATAGTTGTCATTATTTTCAGTATGTAAATTGTTTCTTGTAGATCTTCAAGAAGGGAGCTTTTGCTCCTGAAACACGTAAATATTTACATATTAAATACAGTGGTTTTAAACAAAGGTATTATTAATAATTTAATTATTTTAAAATATGTACATTTTTCTTATATTAACGGACAATTGTTCAATTACACAAAATACACAACACTAAACGCATTCAGCAAGAGCTACAATAAAAGCACAGCACAAACAGAATACATAATTGAAGCAATGACAAATATAGGACAACATTTGAAAGAACATTCAAGCCAAAGCCTGAACAAGATTTAGATAAAGTTCATTTTAGACATATTCAATGATATTATCGAAGTTTATCTTCGCAAAGCCTAACAAAAATCTTTTAGACTGGTACCAAAAATGTCCAGGCCCTGGCTTGAGTTAACAAGTTTCGACATTCTGGACAGTGGAGAATGATACCTACTCATAATTAGAAGAGTGTTTATTGAGGTAAAGCAATTCATTCTTTCTGAGTCTACGGCAAGGAATGTTGAACTGGATGAGTTGCAACAAAGAAGGTGAGTCAATAATACAATTAATTATTTTGAAAATGCAAGTGAGATCAACGTTTTTCCTAAGCTTTTCTGACGAAAAAATGTTTATGGTTTGTTCAATTTCATCATAGGAGTAATCGCCTTCGCCCTAATCTCCATGCAAAAAGTGAAGTTGTACGGATTCAATATGAATAGCAGACAAAGGAGACCAAATGATACTGGCAAGATGAAGGCGAACTAGTGAGCAGTAAAGTGTTTTTAGGGTATCTAATTATGTAACGTTTACTCATTAAACGGTACTGACCACAACGTAGGTTCTGCAGCCAGGACATTACGTATCCGCTTACCAATGTTCGTTTTCCATTAGTCCATTGTCCCCTATAAGTGATTGTTTTTAGTTATGTAGTCGGTGTATTCGATACTCTCACACTTTAAACTAAGTTATTTGTCCATCCCAATAAAGAACTCCAGTGAAAAATATATATTCATAAAGATCAGCAAACACCGATTCCGAAAATATAACTTTCATTTTATATGATTCGTTTATAAAGAGTTTAAAAGTGAATAAAAAATCATCTCATCAAAACACCGTCAACCAAGGAACCAACATACCATTGCATTTGGAACATCTGACGTCAACTGTTTTTGGGTTACTATGAATATTTTTATTTTTCGAATTTGTTTTGTATTTTAAGTAAGTACTTTTTTTGGCGAACTTTTCACTTAATTTGGGTAACTTTAAGCTCTATAAATGTTGTTCAATATAAACAACTATTATTAATGAAAGAAATTAGATTATTCATGACCAAACCAAGTATCAATACGGATATTATGATAATGTTAATGTTCAATATTATTATTATTCTCAGAGTTAAAGTTTCTAAAGAAGTACATAATTTTATTACATACGTTTAGTTATGGTGTACTATGAATAGAATATAAAATTATGTACGTAAAGCTCATCCTTCTTTTGACATTTGACATTCTAACATCAAAACTGAGTAAAACCAACCGGCCATTGATGTGAAGCCTTTGGGCTGGCTTTGGATAGTTTTATTAAAAATATTTTAACTATGAAAAAGAAAAAAAAACGACTATAATGGTATATTATTATAATTGTACCATAAATATAATTTAACTATTAGCATTTTAATTTACATTCCTCTTCCATACTTAAGTACTCAATATTATATTAATAATTAATGCTTATTATAATTATACCATAAATATTATTTAACTATTACCATTTTAATAAACAAACAAATGGTTTTACTGGAAGAGTAGTATTAAATTATGTTAAGTAAAATGTTAACTACGTTAATACAATATATGTACCCATGACGGCCTCCATGGTCGAGGGGTAAGGCTGTAATTTTTATTTAATTAATTTGTGTTGTTTCACAATTATTTTATTTAAAAATAATATACAGTATATTTGCGCACGTTCCCGAGTGGAAGATACTCTCATTATCGCCCTGGTGAAAGACTACCATTTAGAATTGAAACGTTGCTTGAAATGGCTTTCAGCCGTGTTTGGTGACCAGATCTGAATGGCCAGGTATTTCCCACCTTCCTCTTCTCCTTCTCCTTCCCCTCCCCAATACCTTCAGCCTCACAACATTCCCCAATTGGGAATGCCATAGTCTCACTGGCTCCAGACGGTTGGAAGCAGTTTGGGACTCTTCTGCGGTATTCACGTAATAAAAAAATTATGACAATAATAAATTTATTGAAGAAGCATATCGTCGCCGGAAAGCAATACTGCTGTAGCCACCACTACCCACACAAATGCTCTGTATAAACGATTCCACAGAGGAGTTTTTAGATTTGTAGGTGACTATACGATGAAAAATAAGACCTGTACAACGTTGGAAAAACTCTTCGTTTTGTCGATATTACGTTTTTTAATTGATATATAAGCCTTAAAATCCTCTGTTTCTTTTTACAAGGCTTTGGCTGTTACAGCAGTATTGCATTCCTGTGACTTTATTTATATATTAAACAAATTCCTTAGAACTGTGAAGCTCGGTGATATCCCCATGGAATCGCCATGACATGGCATGCGAAGTATACACAAAAGTGTGTAGAAACAAAATTTAAACAGGAATTTAATTATTATAAATCAAACTGTTTAAGTGAGTAATTATAAATATCACAATATTCAGACTGAGAGCGCCCATACGTACATCAAAAATGAAAAAAATCATTGTTTGGTATTAAAATCGTTTACCCCAATACTATTGTATGAAAAAAAACCATCAAAGTGAAATTCTGAATGAGTGTTTCTTGTTCGGATATTTGCGTATGCGTCAAGCACTCGTGTAACTAGAATCTTAACTGTTTTAGACAAGTCAGTTATAGCGATAAGGTAACTGGGATGAAACGGAAGAGCGCTAATAAAGAGCGTAACTCCCAACAGCTTCTATATCTCTTAATTTCCCACCTGTCACATGTTGCATCGTGAGACAGCTTATCCCATCCTTCACCTACCCAACTTAACCTAATGCAACTTGTTTGATCAAAAGCAATCAACTACATGCAAAGCCGTCTTAAACCGTCAAACATGTGATCCTCCCTTTTCTACTGAAATCGTAAAACTACCTCTCAATTTGTAAAACCTTAAGCTTTATTTATGTTAGCGAATTTTGTACTCAGAAAATTTTGCCAACAATATAAATAATGTGCAAGTAAAAGTGCGTTTCCGTGACTATATTTAAATGTTAGACGTCTAAACAATAAAATTGCTTTTTTATGTAAGCAGACTTTACTCACCATTTCCATTATTTTCCACGTGAGCGATTTGGCTCGAAGTTACATCCAAATTTTGAAAATGCCATACAAGCATTAATGGCACATAATCAAAAGCTATTTAATTGTATATTCTCACCGAAACACAGATTTAAAAGGTTGGATATTTTGTTATCTCATGCCTGCGTTTTGCTTGTCATTTTTGTTTCAGAATCCTACCCTTAGGGAGACTAGAAGGGATGGTGTGTGTTTAGGAAACGTTAAGTCCGGATCAATATGGGAATACACCGCCCTTTAGGGCTAGGGTGAGTGGGGTGGTAGGGCCTGGGGAGGGGTTGGGGGTAGAGGATTGCTCTAGGTGTGTTGAAACCCCATCAAGTAATTATTACTGAACTGAATCTCATCTCTTGAATTAAGATTTAAATTTGATTCGATTATTTCTATTAAACGGGCATTTATGAATTTACTTTAGGTACATATTTCAAAGATGTGGGAGTATATTTAAAAAAATACACACAATAAACCAAGCTGGGTGCTTTTCTCCTTTCTGACCGTGGAAAGATTCAGACTTGTGAGACAAACCGTCAAATATTACAAAAATGTGTAAATGACAGAAAATAACGGATTTGGCACTGTAGAATTATTATTATCCTTGATTTTAACTCAATTTGTTTTTCATCTCTGTTTTCCGTTTATGAACATATTGAATAGATTAGTTTTGCTCTGCATTCTGTTCAGTTTTATATAAGTAAAATATTTTTGCACAATAAAAATTATTAATTATTTAATCTTGCCTCACGTGATGGAACAATATATTTATTTAGCTCAATTAAGTAATACTTCACCCCAAGTGGGCTTTTCTTTATAGCCCAATGCCCTAACCAATAAATGCAATACATTTACCTAGGTAATATATTCAAAGGGATTTTTTTCAATTAAAATAATAAACACTTTAAATCTACTATTAAAATATGATCTGAGATTTGGCGTTCTCTCTTTCTAAAACACATGTCTGACCTTAAGAGAAAGGAAGATAAAATTATTAGGGTATTATGAGGACCATCAGTTGGTTCCCAATACGGAACAACTACAATCGGCAAGTTCATCAACATAGTGTATGGGTGTAATATATTTATTTACTGGTTTTTTAGAATGAGCAAACACATTGTGGATTGACATAATATATTAAATAACAAGACACTTTGTTTTTAATCCACTTTTATTTTTTTATTTTTTTATTTTTTATTTGTCGACTAGTTTCGATTCTGCCGAATCATCTTCAGGACGTTCTATGGATGGCGGATCATCTTCAGGATGTTCTATGTCCTGAAGATGATTCGGCAGAATCGAAACTAGTTGACAAAGAAAAAAATAAAAGTGGATTAAAAACAAAGTGTCTTGTTATTTAATATTTATTTACTCTTGGTGAATCATAATACATCCAAATCGACTATCAAAATATGATGTAAAGTGTGGTCTGGGTTTCTCTCTTTCTAAAACACACGTCTGACCTTAAGAGAAAGCGAGATAGAACGGGTATTTATGGGGACCGTCATTTGGTTCCCAATACGGAACGACTAGAATCGGCGGGTTAATCAACATAACAAATGGTGGAAATATATTTATTTGCTCTTAGTGAATCGTAATACATATTTTTTTTATATGCGGATTTATTGCCTATTGGCAATTTCTACCAACCAAACCTTAGTGGGAAAATAAACATGGTATAATAATATTACAGCGTTCTCTACATAGTGTGACTTTTCACACGTAGTAACTAACCATCACGCCGTTTCCCCGCAGGGGTAGGCAGAGAGGACGGACCGCCAAACAACTCGATCTTGGCATACACTTCTTGCTTCATTCACATTCATACAACGCCTCATACATTCTCTTCTGTTATTCCGACTTCTGACATGGCCCGACTCGAGTATTTGATTCACTTGATCGTGCCATGTCTTCCTCGGGCGTCCACGGGCTCTTCTACCATTCACATTCGCGTCATATATTCTCCTTACACTCCTTTCTTCGTTCATTCGCTCTACATGCCCAAACCATCTAAGCGTCCCTTTCTTAATCTTGCTCACTACACTTACATCAGCCTTGCATTCTTTACGAATCTCAACATTTTTCACTCGATCATACATGGTTTTACCACACGTAGTATGTATCTTAAAATTAATATCTTGGGTAGGAAAGGTATAAGCGAGGGAAGGTCAGAGAGAAATAATTAAAGCCAAGCACTATTAGAATATTGTATTATCGGTTGGGGCAGGGCTAATGATAATATTCTTAATTTAATCATTAGAACACAAAAAACCATCATGAAAATTATACTTAAAGTCCCTGTAAGAACTCGCACTGACGAAATATTTAACAAATTTAACATTATGTCATTAAAACAATTATACTCAAATTACTACTACTTTGCATTCTTAAATACAAAAAATTACAAGTAAAAATAATCACACATATTAGAAACACAAGATCTCAAAGTCAGAAACATATACAACAAGGAACAACAAACACAATATTTGAACAAAAAACTTCTTGTAGTATGGTACTGAACTCAACAAAATCCCAATATCCTTCAAAAATCACAACAGCCTTAATAAATTTAAAAATCAAATAAAACACTGGATACGTTATATTGGAAGATCTGAAATAGAAAATATATTAACACAAAATACAAACTAGTACCGAAACTACTCAGCTGCACTTAAAACACCTCATCTTACAATTATTTTATTTTTTTATCAAGCACATCAATTTAATATAATTTAATTTCATATCTTGTAAATGAAATCCTCAGCACGGGAAATTCCAGTGAGAATATCATTATTTGTATTTTTTTATAAAGAAAGAAGATAATAAAACATTATTATTGAAGTGGATGGAAATTAACTATTATTATTCTGGTGGAAAAAAAGAATAGAAGCTCGTCACTTTAGCCTTGAAAATGTGCTTTGAGGGAGCATTCCGTACATCAGAGGGCTGTTCGTTCCTGAGACGTGCTTCTTATAGTGAAAATGAATGAGAGAATGAATGTGGCTTGGTGGATGGGAATCGTAAGGGTTCTCTCACCAGTTGAGCGAAGATAGAACCCTTGTTCAGATCAAAAAAATGAAAAAGTTTTTTCAGATTATTAGGAGAATTAAAAGTGTATAGAATATTGTAGAGAAGGGGAAGTGTGTTTATTTTGCACCCTGTTTTTTATGGGAAACCAATGAAAGTCATTTTAGGTATTCAGAGAAAAGTTAATATTTGCGAATATCAAAGATACGCCTTACACGGGTATTTTGTAGTCGCCCTATTTTGTTCAGAATACTACAATTTATATTCAAATAGCTTACATCGGCGTAATCGAGAAAGGTAATAACATGGCTTGTACCAGTGTCACTTTGACATTCGTAGGTAAGAATTTCACTGGTAAACATTGTCTTGATCATTCCAGTTAAAATTCTATCAATCAGTATACCTATTAATATTAATCAGTATTAGAAATTAGTATTAATGAAAACATTCACGATAATATTATATTAAAAATGTATACTTACAATACTCGTCTCAAGTTTAATGAAGGGTTAATGGTTCCTAAGCATACAAACAAATATGGACAAGAAACTTTAGATCACATGATTCATACCTGTTTAAATATGTAATAAAAATGAAATAAAAACTGTATTAAAACTAAACAGTTAATAAATATATTGAAAACTTGGCTAATTGAAAGAAGTTATTTTTATTAGATGATAATAAAATATTATTTTATGTGCAGTGTATTGTTGTCATTTATGTTGTCATTTATGTTTTCATTTTATTCTTTTTTATATTTTGTAGAAATATTTTTGAGTAAGATTTTTGAGAAATGTTACCTTTTTTATGTTTTTATTTTATATAGATATTTACATATTTTGTAACCTTAACTGTAAATTTAGAGTTTTGAATTACAAGCTTAGACAACTACAAAAAAGGAGTTTATCTGGATTTTTTGCATTTTATTTTTTCTTTTGTAAATTGTAAATAAATAAAAAAATAAAAAATTATGAAAATCATAAGAGAAACTTTGGACTGGGAACAGCCCACGTAAAACAATGAATTAACTTGTAGTAAAATACATTAAAGGCAATCCATAAAGAAGTTCAACTGTATGTGCTAATCTGATACATTTTTTATTGTGAAAAAATGTATCAGATTAAAAAAGTTATTTAGAATAAGTTTATCATTTTCAATGATCTCTTGAGATGTGCACCAATCCATTGTTACGCGGATGACAGTACGGTCCATGATAGCTTTTTGTTTGACAAGCCCCCAAAAAGCACACAAACTCCAATGGCTCGGAGGACTTTGAAGCAGGAAATGGACGATTACCTCGAGAGGCTCTCCTCCTCTTGAGATAAGAATAACTTCGTCGAATTTAATGTTTCAAAGACCCAATCATGTCTGATTACGTCTAAAAGGGATCGAAATGACAATCTAGTCTCCTTTAATGGAAGCAATCTTCCCAACAAGCCCTCCATTGATATGCTTGGTGTAACCTTAAGAGACCAGCTCAGGTATGGGGGCTCCATCGAAGCCCGAGTAAAGTTAGACTCTCAGAAGCTGAGCGTATTGTAAATAGCCCGCAGATACTTAATAGTACACAACTTCCGACCCTGTACAAATCGCAATTGCGCCCCACTGTAGAATTTGGCAGCCACCTCTGGTCGGGAGCCTCAATATATCTGAAAAAACTCTTGACTCTGTGCAGAAACGGGCGGTCTGTTTGATAGATTCGCCTATCTTAATAAATGGATAACAATCTTTGGAGCACAGACGTAATGGAAAATACTCTGAGAAACTAGCATCATTGATCCCTTCGGCAGTAGTGCATAGTCGGGAAACACGCCAAACACGCGCCAAAAATTGGATAGGTTGATATTTGTCACATGAGAACGGGTCGCTTCTACTACTCATTCTTGTATTCAACAGCTCAGCTGTGGAATAATCTGCCGGCATTTGTGTTTCCTACCTCCTACAACATGGGTCTCTTCAAGACCCGAGTTCACTCCTTTCTATCCTGTAAAAGACCCTCCACACTGTTATTAAGCAGATCCATAATAAGAAAGTTTAACAAGTTACCCCGGTATTATTTTAAAAGCAAGAATTATTAGTTGTTGTTGCGCTCGGTAGATTGACAAGCCCGAGCCCGGGGTTGGCTCGGGCAAGCGAATTAAGAACTTCGCATAGTCTTTGGACTCGTCGAGAACGGTTGTTCCTATCCTCACCAGAAGTCTGGAGAAACACCTATCGGGTATTGTACCTCTTATCGTTCGAATTGATAATTAACTTTTGCTACTACATAAATATTATAAATTCAATCAACGTTTATTCTAACCTTTAATGTGCTAAATGCTTCCACAGAGAGATTTAAAGTTTTTCCTAGAGCTTAGAGTTATTGCTAAAATACAGGCGTATTGAAAGTAAAAGATAATTGTTTTATTGAATTTCCTACTCTTGGATATTACCTATATATATGTTATTTTTATAAACAATAATTATTAGCCTGAAACACTCATCCAAATTGAAAAAAACCTTTCCGAGCAAAGATAAATGTCGCCGACAGGACTCGAACCTGCACCCTTCTGATGTCCGGTCAGATGCTCTACCGTTGAGCTACGTCGGCTTATCGCAAACCCGCCAAGTTAATCAATATATACTAGTGTTTCATTCAATAATTACTGTTTTTATTATATTTTCACCTGTAAACAACCAACTTTATTAGTATGAGAGAGGCTTGTAACGGCTAAATCCCTCAAATAGATGGCGTCGAGACAAATTATGTCTACATTTTATTGGTGAAAATTGCTTTGACTTGTCAAATATTTATTAATTGATAAACTAAAGTTCTTAAAAACTTAAGACAAGATTTTTGTGCATAGCGCAAAGGGTAACAATTATTGAATGAAATGGTGCAGGTTCGAGTCCTGTCGGCGACATTTATCTTTGCTCGGAAAGGTTTTTTTCAATTTGGATGAGTGTTTCAGGCTAATAATTATTGTTTATAAAAATAATTGTTACCCATCGCGCTATGCACAGTGTGTGAGTGTGCAATCCTTCGGACTCTGCAAGGCACAGCAATATGAAGATTTCGTTTATTTTTTTATTTACATTTTACAAATGAAAAAATACAGTGCAAATAGTCCCAATAAACTATTTTTGTAGTTTTTCTAACGGGAGCTTGTTATCCAGAACTCAACATTTACTGTTAAGTTTACAATATATGTACATATCTATATAAAATAAAAACATTAAAAATATATGTAACAAACTGAAAACGTAAATATTTCTCAAGAATCTTACTAAAAAATATATTAAAAAAATAAATATAAAAAAATAAAAAAAATGAAAACATAAACGACAACAATAAATCGTACATAAAATAATATATCCTTATTATCTAATACAAATAGCTTCTTTCAGCTAGCCAAGTTTTTGACATATTTATTAATAGTTTAGTTGTAATACAGTTTTTTTTATTATTATTTCAGCGGGTAACATATTTAAATAGCTAGGAAGCATGCGATCTAAAGTTTGACATGGGACAAGCCCCACTCTAGGGTGGCAGTTTTGAGATTACAGGTTAGGTTATGATTTACCTTGAGGCCAGACGAGGGGCGCCTGACTCCGGGCTTACCTGGGTAGCTCAGTAGGCGGAACGTGTAATCTCTTTTCTGCAAGGTCGTGAGTCGGCGGGTGGCCTCATGTCTGCCTCAGGGAAAGGGTACTCGAAGTACCAAATCAAAATATATGCGTCTTCTAGCCAGGGTTCAATTAAGGGAGGGCATTCACAGTTTGTACATATGGGGAATATACACTGACAATTAGCAGTACACATCCTATATAAAGGTTCAAATATCTCTCTCTCTTCTGAATTTAGAATCGGGCTTCTAAAGCACAGTTAACTACGGCACAGATAAAAAGGATTCAAATACAGCTTACTTGGGCAACGGCGTCGCAATTGTGTGATACCGGGGAACACGCGATTCCAGACGGCTAGCATCCAGCAGGACACAGGGAGTTATATCACTCGTCACTGACTTTAGTTAGATTTATACAAGGACAAGGAGTTTACAGTGTCCAAATTCGTGGTGAGCGAGATGACGCTCACCCACGGGTAGCGGCCATTTGCCAACGGCAATTAGCTCTGCCCTTAACACACAACCTCACAATTCCAATGCCAGTATGGTTCTCGTGGGCCAAATGGTCGTTGCTCGGGCAGCAAGCCCGCGCCGGATGATGGGCGAAAGTGTGCTCGGTGGTTCTGTAGTGAGCCGCACGCCGCTGATGATGGGATTAATTGTCGCTCCTGTCGCGGAGCCCGGAAACATAAATAAGCTTACGGACTTTTTAACAAGGAGCTAGGTGCCTTTTAACAAGAGTCTATATTCTCATTTTAAATTGTAGGGAATTCGTTCCGTAACAAGTTCTTTGTCTATTACAATAATAATAATGATAATTGGATGACTGTATAGCGCCGTTTTTGTGAAAAATCACCTCAATGGCGCTGTATATTTGTTTTTATGCTTAGGAACCATTAATCCTTTATTAAAATTGAGACCAGTATTATAAGTGTGCTCTAGTCCATTTGTATTATACTCGTAAACAGGGTTATTAATGTACTGAAATATAATTTTGTACCACAGAATTGATCTTACTGAAAGAATTTTGAGACTCCGATAAAAGTATGGAATATTATGCCTATGTTCGTATAAACTTTTATGAGCTAATCATTTAATCAATGGATTTTGCACTGATTGAACATGATTGATGTTTGTTTTATAGGAACGTCATCAGGCTGAATAAAAAATTTGTACGGAATAATATTTTGCAAGAACCATTAGATTTTTTTTCTGTTATTATCGTTTTTTAAGTCGTTATTAAAATAAATAAATTATTGAAAATCATACAAAACAATACAAAATTATAGTAAAGTTTAACTCACGTAAATTGAGATTTTCGTATTGATTTTTTTATAACCTACCACATTATATTATTCAATGGTCATGGACGTTATAATGAATCGCCGATTTGTTTCTTGTTGCTATATCGCTAATTTGGTTTCTGGTCCAGTGACATAATGAAATTCCTTCAGATCTAGGGAAACGTAAATATAATATGGAAAAGATCAACATAGTATTTTTTATATGCAAGGAATTTCTTCTTACATTTTTAATCTTCTATTGAACTCCCATTGGATTAACCACTAACCGTCACTATAATTATTGTCATCTAACGCATCACATATTACGGCCATATCTATCATTTCTTCGTCTACCCTTAACAATCTACGTGACCATCCCCCCGGAGATCAGAATATCAGAAGTGTGCAGGGGAAGTAGATGCAACCGATAAACATTGGACCATCCCAGATTATATCGACGGTGTTATAATAGGCCTCCTAAAGGATGCGATGCTTGGTGTTTACGTAATACGGTACAGCGCTCTGCCTATTATAACTAGGCAACCTGAATACTCGTATATTATTCTTATTTGTTATTGCAGAACCTTTTGCAGTGTTTATAAATGATTTGTCTATTACAGTAGTTTACAATTTAATAGAGTTCAAAACAACGTTATTTTATAAGACAATATTATATACAATGTGGCAGAAAATCTGCATAATTTTTTTCTGTCTGGAAAATCTTGTTTATTTTCAGTTTGCGCGTCATATCGCGTCGCCGAGTAGAGAAGCATTGTCTTTCTTTTAAAACTTCATGTTTAAGGGTCCAGTATAAGACCGCGTATTCACCGCCGTTAGGAATTTTAGGCCTCAAACTTAAAACCACGGACCACCGCGATCCGGCAGCAGGATTGGGGAAATGTGGATAATGTAGACCACGGCGGATTAAAAAAAATGTTCAGCGTATTGATGCAATACGAAACAAAAAACATTTGCTCTATATTTTTTTCGTTTATTCGCTGTATAAAAATAAATAAATAGAAGCTTGACAGACTTAACTTAGCATCTGTTGGTAATAGGATAGGGTAACTGATGAGAATATGCTTTTTTCAATTTATATATAATATATTAATTATTGTCAGTAGCCATACAAAGTGCCTCCCTTTTACAAAAGATTTGTTTTGTTACTATTTACATATTTGTTTCTTCACAGCATAATCTTTTTTTTTAGCTTCGGAAATATTATAGAAATGGGTAACGTGGACCAACTGCTCAGAAATACTTATAAGCACAGCTTTTTGACACAGGGAATTATTTTCATGGATTTTGAATCAAGGAATCCGTTTTTCGATTGTCCACTAGGGGATTCAAGGTGGTTGAAATGAATTGGATGCTTTTTTATATGGCTATTCTATTAGTGGCTTTGGTTTTTATTAATGGTTAAGTAATTCTACTATTACATTTGAATTGGGAACCAAGATGGAGGATGTGAATTAGATCCCGTTTATTAATCGGGAATAAGAATTATTTGTCTTTTGATAATTTTTGGGATTTAGAAACTCCCTTCAATATTGTATACTAAACAGCAGTAAAAATATAACATAGGTAGATAACGATGATTTACAACCCACTCCAGACGCACACAACAAGCTTGAATACAATTCACCAAGTCAATGAAGGCAATAAGAAAAACTGATATTTTGCCGGTGAATAATACCTATAACAGGGAGTATTTTCACAAAAGTCTCCTATCTTCCCCTTGCCCCTCCCCCAAGCAAAGTAGACCAAATATGCTATAATTTGAAATCAAATACGTTTCTAACGACTTAATAATGTCCGAGATACAGCGGTTCTAAATTATTCAAATTTTTTGTAAGTTGTCATTCTTCGCTATTTTTTAGTGTTTTGGTCAATTTTGACAGTGAAGGAGTAATTTTTCGGTAAAGGTTAATCTATTGTTTTTAAAGTAGACTACAGATGGTACAATTTGAAAACAAATTGGTCTCCAAGGACCTAATATCGTCCGAAATACAGGTGTTCTAAATAAAGAAAAACATTGTATGTTATTATGATAACATAGAATATTTTTCTTCATTTCAAATTGTAGAATCTTTAGCCTGCTTTAAAAAATATTAATTAACCTTCACCGAAAAATTACCCCTTCACTGTCAAAATTGGTTAAACACTAAAAAAAATAGCGAGAAATAAAAAAAAACTAACTTCGCTATTTAAAAAAAAATTATTAATTAAGGGGTAATTTTTCGGTGAAGGTTAATTAATATTTTTTAAAGTAGGATAAAGATTCTACAATTTGAAATGAAGAAAAACATTCTTTGTTATCATTCTTCGCATTTGATTTCAGTTCACTTCCAAACACTTTAATTCCGATTTTGAACCAAATCGGTAGAGAACTCAAAATTAAAAATGACCATCGAAATTACTCAGGTTGACATTAAATTTGACTTCAGCACCCCCCTAACATGCCTTACGCCGCTTTCTAACCAAATCGGTGTGAATATCTAGAAATTCAAAATAGCAGCTAAAACTATGGATTTTGATAGGCACAGATCGGCATACTTATACATGCAGTCAGGCGCGTCAAGATTGTAAATTATATGGGCACAAAAAATGTTTAAAAATAATTCGTTCATTCATTAGTTTTGCTGTTGACCGCTTGCAAAGATCTAATCTTGTAGATCTGTACCACGTCCGTCAGTTTTTTTCCAGTGCGCAGGTCTTTTATATTGTGCCGTATAATAAATTAATCACTTTTTGGACCATCTTAAAGAACGTTGCAAAGAAATGTGATTATAACAAAAAAAAATCGAAAATACGTAATTCCTACATTCCGGTGGCAGTTTAACACCTCTCTTCCCAGCTATTCGTCATAAAACAGACAGAAATATCGAATTTCAAATCGACGTCCGCTCGCTCTGAAGGACTTCTCACAACTGATTTACTCCGGCGAAATAAAACGTTTTATCAACAATCGCGCGGGCCAGAAATTGTCATACGTTTTTTGTATGACGGAACTGAATCTAAAAATTCCTGAACTTTGAGGCAATTACAGAGAAAATCTAGATTTACTGAATTATTTTTAATAAACGCTTTTGGTTCTTGATCTTATTTACTCTGAGATTGTGGAAGGATTTTGATTAAATATGTTTGTAATGGGTGCAGTTAACATAACGGCGAAGGCACTGTCGAGCGTTTTACTTAAAATTACTGTAGGTATTTCATATATAATATAAAAGGTTACAGTTTAAGAATTTACGTCACTGAAAACCTTAGACTCTTTCGTAACTTTCTGTTAAGAATTTGCAGATAAATTATGTGTTGTATTGCTTACGTTAGCATACTGCGAAGTGACATTTAGCGCCTTATTTGAGTCTTCCCCCTTAACAGGTATTGCTATAATTTGCAGAGAGAATAACATAATTTTATAGCATGTACTGTAGAATTTGGCAGCCACCTCTGGTCGAGAGCCCCAAAATATCTGAAAAACGTGCAGAAACGGGTGGTCCGTTTGATATATAAACGTTTTTTTACAGTTTCTCCACACAGGAGGCCGTAAGGGAAATAATTTTCTTAAAGGCCTATGTCGTCTTTGAGGATGCTGTGGTGGAGGGTCTTTTAAAGGATATGGAGATATAAATCTAGGCCTTGCAGAAACCCATGTTCACATGGATTGCAATCTTTAGAACACAGACGTCAGGTGGGAATGTTTTTCTTGTTCTACCGGTATTTCAATGGAAGATGCTCAGAAGAACTGGCGTCATTGATCCCTTCGGCAACAGTACATAGTCGGGAAATACGCCAAATGTGCGCCCAACATTTGAACACGGTCTACATTTGTCGCATGAGAACGGGTCGCTTCTGCGACTCGCTCTCGTGTTCAACATCGCGGCTGTGGAATGATCATTATGTAAATTGTATCAATTTGGATGTTGCGTTTGTCTTTGTGTTGTGTTTGTTAAGTTTGAGAACTTGTGCAAGACAGTTCTTCAACTGTCTTAAAGAAAAATGAAAAATAAATACATTTACAAATAAATTACTTGTGTATTGACATTCCTTGAAGTTATCAATTTGATCTTTAGTGATCCAATTCATAAACTAAGAAACTGAGGCATTATAAATCGCCCATTATTAAAAGTAATGAATTCCACGCCCAATTAATATTTCAATCCATATCCCGTCAATCAGCTGTTCCATTCCTTTCCGGTCATCGCCACCCAATCCCGGCCTTCGGAGCCTACTTCCTACTTCCTCCCTACAGCCTACAACCTAAAGCTTTATACACTATACGTCTAGTTCTATAGCCTCTGTCTCTACCTCCAGCTACTATACACTCGTACTTGTAGTTAGCAGCTACTCCGGGTTCTATACTATTACCAACTAACTGCCGACTACCTAATCTAGCGGTCGTCGACTACTTATCTAGGTGTATCAGATCTGTGTACTGGACTGTAGACTGTACGGTCAACTGCAATAATCGCTAAACATGGATAACATTTATAATAATATATTAATAATAGTTGGATGATTTGTATAGCGCCGTTTTTGTGAAAAATCACCTCAAGGGCGCTGTACAAATATTTCTTAACTAATTATGTACAAACAGATAGGGAAAAACATACTTACCTGGCAGGTCGCTTCAGATGAACACAGTTTTAGAAAAAATTATTTATAGAGATGATAGTTTTACATGGTTATTTGTTTCTCCTTTTCTATTGATGTTACGTTTATTAGATGATTGGTGGCACAAGAAGAGGTGGTATTTATTGAATTATTGGTATTAATTTTTAGGACTGAAAGTATTCATAAAATGAATTTTAGGACTCGAAAATATCTATAAAATTACCTTAAAAAGCGTAAGAAGCTTTTAATAAATATTAACATTTTTTTATTTATTTAAATTTTGGTTATTTACAGTGTTGCGGGCTGTGGACGCATTTGCGCACCGATGCGTGAATTTTTAATTTAATAAAAAAAATTTAAATTTTTTATTTTATTTATTTAATGACTTTAGGTAAGTACTAACCGGCTAGCTTAGCTAAGCAATTTACAGGTGAATTTCTTCAATTTATGGATACGATTTTCTGAAAAGATGTGTTTTAAGTTTAGTTCTGAATTCTGTCGAGTCTTTGATAATTCTTAAGTCATGCGGCAGTTCATTCCAGGCTTTAGGTCCTGACACTCCGAAAGCACGATCACCGAACTTAGTATTTGCCGATAGCTGATGACGCTGCTGACCTTAGGGTGGACTGCCGTGAGTTGGTATTTTCGGGAATACGCAGTTCTGATAAGTAAGCCGGAGCCATTCCGTTAAGTGACTTATAATACATGGGACCTACCACTTTAGAAAAGAATTAATAGAATTGCCATTAGTACCATTTCGACAACTGGAGACAAAGGTCACGTGACGCATATTTTGGAACCAGTTCACTGCCGTCTGTGTTTGTTTTGTGAGATTTAGACTAGGATAAGCAAATTACAAAAATGTATAAAAAGAGTAAAACTAAATACTCTAACAAAGTATTCGGATTTTGTAAACAAGCCGAACCATTTTTACTGATTTCCTATTTTACTTAAATTGCTCGTCTCCCTTATTTTAGTTTCTTCCCCTTTCGTGTTAGGTTATTTCTATGCATTATTTGGTCTGTGTTACCTACAGATATAGTAATAAATGGGAGCCACCAATTAACAATATTGCGGGAAAGCAAATTTCGTAATCTCTATATAAATATGACATGTTAATATTTACGTGGGTACACGAATATGTATTTAAACGGGTCATTTGTAGATAGTGCTAAAAGGAAAATTTTCACAAGATTTTCTAAGAATAAATGTGTTTTTGAATAGCTGGACTGCGTTATTTTGATTGTAATTTAGTACATCCATTCAAATAGTCTCATGAAAACAGAAGTTATTGTTACAGGAAGAGACCAAACTCAGAGTAACACATTCGCCAATAACGTCAAGTGTTGAAACAGGTTGACCATTTTAAATATCTTTTGATTGAATTCTTTAGCGATGACCAGCAAATGGAAAAGTTTGACCGTGTTGTGTCCTCTTTATAATTCAGTGATGGATGAGGAAAGCTGAACTAAGTATCGAGACGAAATTGTCAGTATACAAATTAGTGTATCGCCCCACCCTTACGTATGGTCATCAGATCTGAATGTTAACGAGTGAACAAATTCCAGGGTCCAAGCTGCCGAAATGAGATTTTTGAGAGGAGTGGCAAAAATCACGAAAGAGGATCGAATAAGAAGATCTATGATCCGGGAGCAGCTAACCATTAAACCACTGCTACTCTTCACAGAAAAATCACAACTGAGGTGGCTTGGGTGCGTAGTAATTTTGTCAGAAGGTCGAATTGCTCTGAAGTTTTTGAGTGCTATTCCAGAGGGAAGACGCCCAGTGGAGGAGAGGCTGGACCTACTATGAGTGGATTCCGTTGACGTAGCGCAGGACAAGGACGCCTGGAGGCACCTTGTCGATGGGATGTATCCTCGACCCGAATAGGATAAGGGGAAGAAGATGTATGTATGTATGAAAACAAAAAAACCTCGATGTAAAACAATATACCACACTAAACGCAGCAGTAACTCTAAATAAAATACAGCATGAATTCTACACTTAAACATGAAACGGCTTAGTTTTCTTTCACCAAATTATATTATACGTACGTATTATAATGAAATGATCATAAAATAAATTAAAATAATAGGTTTTTGAGGTATATGATATGGATTGAACATTTACAGCGGAACAGAGCCATCATTTGATGGGTTTTTTTTATCGAAGTGTACGCACCCAGATACTAAGTTCGGATTATCAGATACAGAATTCCGAGCAACATTTACAAGTCATTGATTGCTTGAGAAAATTATTATTATTAATCACTAAATTAAATGCTGTAATAGAGATTTCCTGTATTCTTTACTACCTACATTATGCAAGATTGTCTAGCGTGGTGGTGACAAGTAGTTGGCGAGTTAATGCAGCTGTCTGTAGCGGGAAGAGTCGGTGCTCCCTGTAAGCGGTTTATCGGGCATAATTCACCGTTCGCCGGCTGTTGGTTAATTTGCAGCTCACTGTGACTCATGACTCGTGATACCCAACCAAAACATTATCTGCAGGTTAAGGTAGATCTCATTACACATTACACTAGAATATAAATAAAGCAGTAGACATGTTTTAAATCAATTGCATTCGGGTAGCTACCGTTCTATTATAATATTCTACCTCAAAACTAATGATAAAATCGCGAAATATAAGATTCAATCAAAGATTTTGGGTATTATTGGCAATAAATCGAAATTACAGCTCTGACCTAAGAACATTTTTCCATTGATTTCCATGGTCTAATTTCCATATCATTTTTTACAAATACCTTATTTATTTTACTTATTGAAAGTACATAATATTATATAATATTTAAATAACAGTGCGGGTTCGAGCTAGGCATGCTGCCTTTTTTATGTGATACCATACAAGAGTCCCAGCTGCTCCCAACCGTCTGGACCCAGTGAGACTATTGGGTATGTTGCGAGGCTGAAGGTATTAAGGAGGGGAAGGAGATGGAGAATAGGAAGGTGGGGAAGTATTCGGCTATTCAGATCTGGTCACCAAACACGTCTAAACTCATTTCAAGCAACGAATCGATTCTGAATGATGGTCTTTCACTAGGGCAATACTGACAGTATCTTATAATGAATAAATGTGAAATAACACAATATAATAAAATAAAAATTACTTTGGCATGCCGGGATTTGAGCCCGCGACCTCCGGATTCGCAGCCAAGGATCGTAACCACTCAACCACGGACACCGTCAAGTCACTTGACTCAAGTGCCTGCTCTAGGTACCAAATGCTGCAATTCTGTAATTATTATTTTTCTTCAGTGTGTTTTGAATAAATAGGTGCGAATTAATTTAAGTGACGTTATTTAATAGTTTTCCCCCAATAGAATCCCCTCTACCTGAGCCAATTAACCTTTTGGATATTACTGTACCGATGCATGATATTTTGCAGGTTTTAATCTTTATTTCTGTGGAGATTTTATTTTGTATTTTCGCTCCCAGATATTTATTTATATGCCTTTTGATATTTTTCCGTAATGCTCCTCGGGACAAGGATATCCTTTCTGGTGTAACTTCTTGTAATATACGAGTATATATATAAAAGATTTTTTATGGATTTTCTAGGTTTTTGTGAACGTGAATAATAACCCTTTTTATGTAGTTTTGACGAACATCTAGGATATTAAATTCTTTGAAGAGCTCATCGTTACAGAACCTATAAGGTACCGCATAATGACTATAATGATGGATTTTTTGGCCTTCATAAGCGAATCTAAAATTCTATATACCTTATAATATAAATCTCAAAATTTACGGAATTAATTAATTTATTTATTTAAACCCAAATAGGCAATTTCTTCAATTAGACTAGTTCTGCTGGCCGAAATAAATTTAAATAAGATATTTAATAAAAATAAAACAATAACTTTGTTTATAACCACGAGAATTTTATTTAATTTTATTAGGACCGACCGGTTTCGCTTAACAATGTTGTATATATTATATGAACACACACTATGTATTTTTGATTAGTTTAATTTTGTACCCTGGCTATGCTTATGTTAAGCGAAACCGGTCAGTTATATAAAAAGTTATTATTTTATTTTTATTAAATATGTCTAACCACAAAGTGACTGCTTTCTATCAAATAAAAAAATAAATAAGATATGTTTATATGTTGTTATATATTTATTTATTCATAACAAAAATATTACATAATTATAACATAACACATAATACACATGATTTTTTTAAACTTCCTATTGATCTACTCTCCATAAGTTGAGCTCCAGTAAATCGTGGTTATAGGAGGAGTTTACATGCGTAATGATAAAAAAAAAAAATTCAATATGCAAACAATATTAAAACTTATTAAATAACTACAAACGTAAATCAACAGAAGAATTTTAGAATAATAATAAAAAAATAACCAAATAGTATTTTATATGCTAGATAGCATGTGCTAGGGCACAATATATCATTATCTAAGTTCAGGGAGTTAATTTGCTTTTTGAATTGTTCATATGTCAATGTTTCGGTTACATTCATTTTGTTTTTGGATAATGATTTATTGTACCATCTTAAACCTAAATACAAGTAGTGGTGCTGTGCTGTGGTCGTTCTTAGCTTGTTTTGAATGGATAATCGACAATATCTTTACAATTATTACTTAAATTCTGTATGCGGCGATCGTGACTACAATCGCGATACAGTATTGGAGTTGTCACAATAATAAGGAAAACAATGCCTCGATGTTGATGTGCGTGGTACATGGAATGAAATCATATATAATACTTCAGGGCTGTCAATAATTGAATTCATAATTTTGTATAAAGAATTTAAGTAAGTAATTAGTTCATTTAGTTTTAAATAATCATTTGAAAATAAGCAAGTGCAATAAAATAATGTCAATTTACTCTATTTGACGTGATCGTGATAAAATAACTAGTGACACTTCAACTTCTGTAACACTTAAAATTCACTTTTTTTACAAGCTACTGTAATTTACGTCCAATGTACGAAAACTAACGGTCGGTAAAACAGAAATAGCTTTTTTACGATACCAAATAATCACATTTATCAATAAAAATTAGATGACGTATATACCCACACAAAACAAAACAATGCATTGGTACTGTGTTAATGTTCATTATTGAAATTTAAATAAATTTGCTCGAGTTATCAGCGCGCCCATTTTATGTTCAAGTCTAGGAGAGACAAATAAACGCGTCGAACATTTGAACTTGGAACAGGCGCAGTCGGCAACGTTGCCGCGTCTTCCCACTTTTCCTCTTTCCTCAGTACTGCATTTGACTCCGAAGTGACGCCACGTCGCTCGCGTGCAAAATCCTTTCGTTCGAATCTCGTCGTCAAATTGTTTGAATGGGCGGCCCGAAGCGCCACACTTTCACGCGCGATGAGGACTACAAGATGACGGACATGATCAAGAACCTTCCCGTACTATATGACTGGTCACACGATTTGGCTAAGGACACCGTTTTCAGGAACAAACTTTGGATAGAGATCGGGTTGGAACTGAATAAACCTTGTAAGATTTTTTTTAATACGCAATTCATTTTGTCAAAAATTTAAACAAATGAAAACCTAGGACTCAAAGGGTCTTTTGTGATTTTGCGATCGTCTATATAATCAGTTTTCTTTCAAGTCGACTGTGTGCGGTGGGTTAATATAATGGCATTCTGCGTTATATTTTGACAGTTAATTAATTAAACACTTCAAATATAAATAACTTTGAAGCTGAAAATAGTGGCGTCGACATAGACATTTCATACTGAAAAATCTATGAGATTTTCACGGCGTAGTCAAATTTATCACTATCCACCTGTTTTTTTGCTCATTGGGAAGGTGGTTCCATAAAACACTTAATGATTTTTTTTTTCAGATGCAATTTGCAAGAAAAGATGGAAAACGATACGCCACGCATACATGCGGTATCGAAGAGAGCTGACAAGATGTCCAGAAACAGCCTGGAAATGTCTAGATTGGCACTTCTGGCCCAGACTTCAATTCTTAAACATCTGTTTGCTTCCAAACAAATACATTGGCTCTGCAGAGGCTCTGGTTGAAAACGAACCACCAGATGCAACACACGATGTTAACTCCAATGACTGCTACGAAGAAGAATCAACAGAGATAATAGTAACACCAGATCCAGATACGTCAACACCTCTGACAGCAGACCCTCTATCTGAAGCACTAGCAATGAAACCATTGAATCAATCTAAACCAAAAAGAAAACACATAAAGAAATCAAACAAGAAAGATGATTGTTTTGATGGTATGAATCATGATCAAGATAACGCGGTAGATACCTTCTTCAAAAGCATGGCCATGTCCGTCAAGAAGCTCCCGGCACATCTGATCATTAAGGCAAAAATGGATATCTGCAATATAGTATCGAAATACGAATTAGAAACTATGGACTTGCCAAAATCTTCAAAGTCGACAGCGAGGAGTAAAAAAGCAAAAGCACACAGAAAAAAAATGAAACACGAAGTTTTTAACATGGAAGATTCGACTGACGGCGAAAACTAATCACGGTGGTTTCCTTTTGGGAATACACGAACTACTACTGGCTACATGTAGTCCGTATCGACAACATCAAGCGTGACTGTAGAAAAATCTTTCTCAAATTGGTACACGCAATCGAAAATGTATTTTTAGATGAGAAGTACAGATATAAAAAATAAAAAACTTATTATATCGAAGACATTATCAGACGGTTTGATAATGCCTTCGGAAAGCGAAACAGCTGTTACGTGTAATAATAATAATTACGTAGGAGAACTTTTTAATAAATTAACTGTTTTTTTTTTAAATTGAATAATTAAAGTTATTATTAAATTTTGAAAACTTTATAAAAAATTGTGTTCTACAAATCAAACTTGAAATTAATAAATAAAAAAAAGTACTGATCCTTAAATAATAGAGATCTGAGGATACAACAGATAGCTGTCCAGTCACTGCCTGAAGCTGTCGATACCTATTGACTGTTTATCGTAGTCCGAGTGAGTTGACGGGCTTGCTCGGTCCACGTCGGTTTATCGTACCTGCGCAATGGCGAGGCGAATCATATCCGCGGAGGGGAAACTAGTAATGGTCAAACTTGGGTATTGCACAACCAATGACAATACAAGCAACAAATGCGCGATACAAGAGTGACGGGGTAGCATTCAGGTTCCCTTGCCTCGAGAAAAGTCTCGCCGAGAGTGTAGAGAAATCATTAGAATACAGGTATATATATACCTGTATATTCTATGGTTACCCAATTTAGTATTTTATTTAATTTAAAGTAGTTAGGTATGTTATATAAATAATATTATTTATTATATGCTTTGTTTTAATATAAACATGACCGTGCAGCATTGATTACTGTATTTGCTAAGCGTGTAATTGGAGACTACATATTTTATTTGTAAAAATTCAAGAACCTGGTAAGTCTATACAACTATCGATTACTATGTTCCCCTTGATAGTTACACCTAGTGTCAAATTGTGAATACAAATAATATAATATTTTGTAATAATATAATAAAACCATACAAGTACAATAATAAATATTAAATTTATATAATATTTTATAAAACCTTTTTTTTCTTTTTCTGTTGCCTTTAAATAGTTGATAAGTTTAAAAAAAAATTATTAGGTACTGTTTAAGGGGATCCATTTCGTAAAATTTGACCGAAATCACGCACTCCTTATGCAGGTGGTGACAAGGTTGAAATTCCCGCTTAACACCGACCCCATGTTTTGATTTACGCAAAAATAACATCACCAAAATACGTCTTTTATTTTATTATGTAAAGTTTGGACATAAGTGTTAAAAAACTTAATTTGTCACAATGAACAATACAACCATATCGGAAAAGGGTTTCGTAACTAGGAGATTCTGCACTTTTAACATTTTTTATGTCTAATACCATATTTTTTTCTAGGCTTATAAAAAGACTCACCAAAAAATGCCTTGTTGAACGAAAGGCCAAGGTGCGTTCTACTTGCAGTTTTTAATAAAATCATCCATGATATTTTTAGGCCAACCAGTTTTTAAAGCAAAACAAATGATTTTGCTTTACTTACCATTGTATCGCCTAAAATGGACAATTAAAAACTTCATAGATCGTGTTGAAAATGACGTTGCAAGCTAAATATAGTGCCGATCTAGAAATTCTAGAAAAAAAATGGCCGTCCTAATTTTCGCCGGAGCTCGCTGTTTGTGACATTTTAGTGGAATTCACAACACGAAAAACACATACAGATGTTCAACATCTTTTTGTTTACTGTTAAAATTCTGCTTCAAAAATAAACGATACAATGTATACCCAGTATGCCCACTCATCTAGTTCCTATACCTAAGCTAAGTCTAAACGTCAAACTGGCAAGTGACAGATAGCGTGCAACAAAAAGGCGCCCGGGGCTTGGTGTGTGAATGGCCGAGCGCCAAATCCTTCCCCTCCCCAGAAATCTCCGGCGCCGAACATACTTCTACTCCCCTCAGAATAAAACCAATTACAACATTTTCTACTTCTTCTAACAAAATTTCTATGGTACCCCAACCAAAGCACGACGAAATCGGTGTCAGAGCAGAAAGTTCCTTGCCTCCGGACCGAGAGGTCGCCGGTCATCGGACTAATTGATTATATCCATTTATAAATTGAAATATTACAAGTCGACTCCTTGGAATAACAAGGTTCCATCTGACACGGAAATGTTATGCGATAATGACCCTTAAAGTTGTTTTCCTTAGAGAACATTATCGCACGACATCGCTGTGTCAGATGGAACCTTGTTGTTCCAAGGGGTCGAAGTATTACTTTGTACACCTTTTGGACTTCTCTTACTGTCGCTGTGGTGAAAGACATTTATTCAGGGTTTATCCTTTGTTTGAAAGGGTTTGCGTGACAGCTGTGTCGCCTTCCAGAGAGGTGTAAAAAATATAAAGCCTTTTCCAATGATATAAATAGGAATGTAAACCAAAAAAATTATTGTAATCGATTTCCATTAATTAACCCAAATTACAAACCCTCGCAGAAACGACTACGCCGAAACACAAGTCGTCACTTTTCACTCATGCGTTTTTCTATAGGGAGCAATGTTTCAAAAATTAAATGCACGTTAAATGATTTTCTAACTTATTTATATTCCGGCTTTATACGTGTGGCTTTTATAAAGTTATGAATCTGCGAACGTTTGCTTGTCGTTTGGGTGATGAACATTACTATCTCTAAACAAAGAAAAATTAATTTGAAAATTTTATTTCATTCAAAACATTTATTTTTTCAAAACAAATCTAAATTAAAAAGTTCTTAAGTGGGTACCTACTTGAGTTTCCAGTTTGTTTGGGTAGAATACTGCCCAAATAAGCCTTCTTCTTTTGAATATGTAATCTGTGGCTAACCAGAGTGGTATATCTTTGGGCTAACCTCAATACACCAGGTGGTTTCAATGTTTTTCATACTAATTTTAAAACGTTATAGCAACGGTTTTACATATTGGATTTCATTCCAACTACTCCCTAAACCTTTCCGGCACTGATAAGAACAAACTGTGCTATTTTCAGCGCCACCGGTCGAGTAGTTTTCGAGAAAATCGAAGACATAGACAAAAATTAATTTTTATATATAGAGATTTTGATGTAATTGATTATTATTTTCAGATGACGGGAATGGTTTATAATGCAGGATTAGAAAACAATCTTCAATCTTTTTACATGGAATTATTGTGACATGTTTAATGAAATAACTTGACAGTGGGATTATCCAGTTGGCGGTAAGCGACTGAAGACTGACGGTTGATGGCTGATGAGGCGATGAACAGGTTTTGTGTCTATCAGACTCTAGATCAGTAATGCACAACCTTTTTAGCAGAACGACCCAACGATGTGTAAGTTTGATGAATCTATTGCATCTAATTGCGCAGTCTGACGGAAGAATTATTTCAGACCTAGTTGTATTATATAGAGTCATTAACCACCTAATTGGCAGGCCTGCCATCGTCGCCACTATTAAATTCCATATACCGACGAGGAACATAAGACAAAATGTAACATTTTTCTTAATCAATCAGTTACACTCACTAACCAACAGATGCATGATGAGTAGTTTGAAAAAAAAAAATATGCAAAACTGTTACTATTCCGTTTTAAAATTAGTGTTGAGGTTAACCCGTAGATGTACCACTCTGGTTAGCCACAAATTACATATTCAAAAGAAGGTTTGTTTGGATAGAATGTTTTCAAAATGGGAAACACAAGTAGGTACCTACTTAAGGACTTTATTATTTAGATATATTTTGGAAAATAAATGTTTGGAATGAAATAAAATTTTCAAATGAATGTTTCTTTCTTTGTTTGTTTAGAGATAATAATAACAGATCAGCTAATTATTTAGGTGGGTCGTTTGCCAAATGGCCCTGAAATTTTCTTACATTATTTTTGTTTTTTATATATACCCCTTTTATCGGAACGGACACCGGCGGGGACCCTTGTGCACTTCCCAATGGGGCACGCATTGCTGGCTACTGTTCTCTCCATCTCCTCAACCTAGCAGCTCGCTCCCGGCCATTGGGATTCCCTTTATATCCCTAGGGTCTTCAGGTGTTTCTCACCCCACCTCCCAGATACACTCTTCTTAAGGGATACTCCGGGTGACCGGGAAGCCGCTTTGCACTGCCCAGGTTTTGTGGCTACGGTCTGTTGAAAAATGTGCTCTGGACAAAATATGTTTTTTATATTTCTTGTTTGTTTATTCTTATGTTTGTTTGTGCAATCCCGCATCCCATCTTGTATTACTCCGTATATCGACATAATGAGCCTCAAAGGGCTATATTGTGTCGACATAAGTATCTATACTAACCAATGTGATGTGCGTGTGTGACTAACCTCCTTATATGCGAAAGCTGTGCAGGAAAACTTGAGGGTTTAAAAAAAAAAAAAACTATTGTAATATAAATCTATATAATATGAATTATATACAGCGGGAACTTATACCCGCTAAGCCACTGCAAGCAGCTTGTCAGAAGGAGTATATTTCAACAATATTATATAATACAGCAATAAACAACAATCATCATACAAATGTAGGGCAAAATTAAGATATAGAGGCGCATGCATGTTGTGATCAATGTACATAAGTTGAAAAAAAAAATAATGGAAACAGCATTACAGTGTTGTTATTGAGATACTAGAGTCCAATTTTATAAAACCGAATTAAATAGTATTATAAAAATGTCAATATCATAAAAAATATATCAAAATTATAAAAATATCAATATTATAAGAATATCAATATTGTAAAAATATCAATATTATAAAAATATCAATATTATAAAAATATCAATATTATAAAAATATCAATATTATAAAAATATCAATATTATAAAAATATCAATATTATAAAAATATCAATATTATAAAAATATCAATATTATAAAAATATTATAAAAATATCAATATTATAAAAATATCAATATTATATAAAATATCAGTGTTATAAAAATACCAACATTGTAAAAATATCAATATAATAGAAATATCAACATTATAAAAACATTAATATTACAAAAATAAAAATATCAAAGTATCGGCAAGTATTGAATAAATTAAGAAATAACAATAAAAAATATATAAATAAAACGGCAGTACAGGTTGGTTACAGTGAGGATAGACTTAATATACGTAATAGAAACACCATTTTTTTTTATAATGATTCCCGCAACTATCAAGTAAATATACAATCAGGAAACCATCATATTTGTTCAATATGCAATGTAAGAAAGAGCAAAATAGCGTAAATACAGCAGATATCGAGGAACTATACAGCCAAGGAGACCGTCATATTTGTTACCATCAATACACAAGGTTACTTTCCAAAATTTGTTATAAATGGTACAATGTATTCATGGGTCCGTTGACCATATTTATTTTGAAATATTGGAACTATCATTCCTATATTTTGTGTGAAACGTGTATTGAGTACATGATCCACCACTGCCTTATACTGACTTTCAGATATATGTTGCGGTAGAATTTTTTGTCACAAAAGACCACGAACAGGTAATACATTAATTGATTTTTTCATGATGTCAATGCCTCGCCTTTTCTTAAAAACTGTTTTACTTACTAGCAATTTTACCATGGCGTTTTGTATCAGCTGTAAATGTTTTATGTTGGTCTTACAGGAGTGTCCCCAAGAAGTTATACCATACCTTATAGTCGATTCTGCTAGAGACAAATAAATTAGTTTCATAGTTTTTGTAGGAACATAAAATTTAACCATAGATTTTAGTATAGATTCGTTTAATTAAAAAAAAATTAGTGCTCCCTGAAGAAGTAACCATAAGTTACTTATACCGGGGTGGGAAAGTGGTAGGTAACCTCAACTGGCCCGTGGTGCCGTTTATAGTCGCGGGCCACCCGACAATAGCCGCTGACCCCACAAAATCGGCTCTCGGGCTGCGAGTTGTGCATCACTGCTCTAGACCGATCAATGGGGGTCATTTCTTATACGGTAAAGGGCAACCTTAAGTCGATACCCACTTAAATATTAAAAAGAATTTTCACTAGGGAACATTATCACTAATACTCATACTTAGCGCCCTTGAGGTGATTTTTCACAAAAACGGCGCTATACAAGTCATCCAACTATTATTATTATTATTAGTACTTTCTAGAAAAAAGTACAATCACAGTATACATTATTGCTCCACATTTTAACTGCTGCTCAACAATCTTTTCTTCTGTAGAGACAGACGACCTGCGCTGTCGAGGGGTAAGGCATTCGACTACGAAAACTCCAGTTTGAAAATGGCCTTGAACGCCGAAACAGCTGTCACAAAAATAAAAACCAAAATGCTTGCAGACCTCAATAAAAATTTGATTTACATAATTTTTTTTTTCAAAAATTAAAGGAATCTCTACGAATTAAACACAAAAACAATCAATAATTAATTTGTGTTATTTCACAAAAAAACTCAATTAATAATCATTTATAGTATATTTTCGGCACGTTCCAGAGTGGAAAATACTCTCAGTATCGCCCTGGTGGAATTTAAATATACTGCGTTTGGTGACCAGATCTGACCAGCCAGTTACTCCCCACCTTACTCTTTCCCATCTCCTTCCCCTCCCTACTACCTTTAGCCTCACAACATACTCCAATTGGGGATGCTAGAGTCTCACTAGCTCCAGAAGGGTAGGAGCAGCTGGGACTCTTGTGGTGTATTCACATAATGAAGAGAATCAAATTGTCTAAAATAGAGCAATGTGTATAATACTTAGGCAAAATAGATTTTCAAAAGTAGCTAAAATGCTAAACGAGCTAAATTAACTAGCAGTGAGACGCATTGATATTTATACACAAAATAATAAACAACCTGTTTAATACTTTTCAAACAAAAATATAAACGACAAGGACATTCACAGACAAAACACAAGGACATACAAGGAAATCAGATTACCAAAAAAGAACAAAACAGTTTATTCTACAAAGGGATGAAATAAAATAATTCACTACCGGAAAAATTCAAAATATATTGTAAGAACCACAATAAGTTAAGCAAGATAAATATTCAGTAGTGTGTTAGTTATAATTACTAATTTGTAAACTTAAATGTACATAATAAAAAATATATATACTAGTATATATATTGCTTCTTCAAATAGTTTCCTTATGGGCCGGTAAGAAATCGACATAAACCGGATGCAGCAAAAAATTGTGTAATGTTTCGCGCTGCAACGACTCGCACACGGGTCTGCAGATGTCTCGTATGTATAGCCATTAAACTGTCGGTAATGCAGATATCTATTTTATATAGTCGAGAATAAAATTGTTAATAGGTGTGGGTACCTACCTACGGTTATAAATGAGCAAGAATATAAAGTGCGAGTTTGACGTACTGATCTTCATATTTCTCTACCTGACTCCTCCTCTACACAATGTCCTACATAGTTCCACTGGCTCCAGACAGTTCTGACTCTTGTGCAGTATCACATATTGCATATCTATTTAAAAAATCATACTATTTTTTTAAATAAATGTACTGTTTTTTATGTGCGCATTCGCAAAGCCGCCAATTATGTAGGCAAGGGGGCAAAAAACGCGCCAAACAAACATTTGAATTTGGAACGGGAGCAAATCGCGCCGGCAAACGACAACGTTGCCGCGCCGCTCGCCCCGCACCCCGCAGTACTGCACCTGACTCCGAGGCGGCGCCACGTCACTCGTGCCGCTAAATATTATTCCCTCCAAAACGCTCGTACACGTACACTTATATCATAATATTGGTTTAATGGGCCGGCCGAAATGTCGCCCGTTCACCCGCGGGCAGGATTACAAGATGATAAAAATGATAGAAAACAATCCAGTATTGTATGATTTGTCGCATGATCTGGCCAAGGACACGGTTTATAGAAATAAAATTTGGGAGGAGATCGCAAACGAAATGCGAAAACCTGGTAAGAATAACAAAGTACAGTGAATTATTACATTTTTTATTCAAAGTCCTGTTAACTTGGTTCCCACCGACTTTTTAGCGAATTCCACGCCTTTATGTTCATTGAATTAAAATGTTATTTTTTATTATGCCATTCAACTGTTTTTGATTTGTTGAATCTCTTTTTTATTAGATCATGCATTATTGTATAAATTGTCATTTCAAATTTGCATTTTGACAATGCTTTTGAAGGGCAAAACAGCTGTCACACGTGATAGAAATATATACCATCTGATCTGATTAGTTCAAAATCTTAACCAAGAAGCACAAATTTTGGATAATGACGAGTTCTGGCATAATAAAAGTGGCACTGATTTTTCTTTCCAAAATTTCTTGGTAAACGTAATAATATCTTTCAGCTCGCAACGTCATTTCCTTAATGATTTATGGAGCTGTGAAACACGCGCTACTACAAAAATTATGGACATGACGCCCATATTGTTTTTTCATGTAGTACGTAACAACTAGTTAATTATAAAAGTTAAGTCTAATGCAGTATGTTCGTTGTTTTCAGATATAGTTTGCAAGAAGAGATGGAAAGGAATACGACACTCTTATATATCAGGATATCGCAGAAGACTGAGTCGAGACCCAAGCTCAGCCACGAGTTGTCTCAACTGGCATTTTTGGCCTAAGCTCCAGTTCCTAAATGTCTGCTTAGATCCAAGTAAATACAATTTGTCAGGAGAAGCATTGATTGAGGACCAGACTTCAGATGCAGCACAATATCCTAACTCTGAAGAATGCTACGAAGAAGAACCCAGTGGGGTAATAGAAGAGACAGAAGAAGTAACACTAGATACAGATACGACCAGCCCTTTGACAGAAGATCCAATACCAGAAACTCAACCGACCACAACAACATCAAAGCAATCAAAACCTAAAACAGCGGCAAAAAGAAAACAATTGAGGAAAACTATAAAAGAAGGCTATCGTTCTGATGATGAAATTAACTATGCTCAAGATGATACCGTAGATGTATTCTTTAAAAGCATGGCTATGTCCGTTAAGAAGCTTCCAGCCCATCTGATCATTAAAGCCAGGATGGACATCTGTAATCTAGTTTCTCAATACGAATTGGAAGCTATGGACTTGCCACGAACATCTTCTACTACAGCCAAACGAAGGGCAACCAAAGTACCCAAAACAAGTGTGAAACGTGAAGTTTTTACTTCAGACGACTCAACTGATGGTGAACACTGACCACCAAGATTAGAAAATACTGTTTTATTTTTGCCTTTCAGAATGTTATTAGTTAGGTTTTTGAATACATATACGAGTATATTAATCTAAATACATTATTCCCATTGTTAGCTATCTACCAGTTATATTTTTGTTATCTGGATGGATTTAAAAATTAGATTGATAAATAAGCATATTTTATGTTATATAAATACGTATGTGACTCTCAATAAAGTAGGTATAAGACGAATTTTTTAAAAATCGTTCCAATATTTAATATATTATTTAATCCCATTTCCCTCCTGCCTCACAACAGTCGGTGTTAAAAAATGATGAAAGAGCACTGGCCAATATACATTTGGGTGCATCCAGTTTTTTGCTTAATCCTGACTTAGCGTTTTTATGAACAGATTTTTCCCTACAGAGATCACAAGACGCAATTGACAATAACGGTCAGGTATCATTTAAAACTACCATCATGCGGTGAAAAGTGTGAGGCGCAAAGACGCCGTTCTATTTGTATAAATAACCTGTAAATTTAGAGAAAGTTACTTTAAATGTTTCGTTACTTCATGACCAATAAGAAACGAAGAAATTAAAAAAGAAATGTTAATTAGGCTGCTGATTTTTTTTTAAATGCCTCCGATTTTGGCCTTTGAAAAAAAAAAATGTCTTTCGGAATATTGCCCTATACCCGATCAACATCACACATAAAACCTATTTTATTTATCATCCATAGTAAATAGAATTAATATAAATCATTTAAAATTTTGCATATTTTTTTAATGATTGAACTTCACGATATTGATGTAACCTAACCTAATCCAATGTAACATCAGTTTTCCTTTCGTAGCATTACCGTTAACTTAACCTAACTTAATGTTTAGCCTAACCTAGCCGCACCTTGCCACAGCTAAGCAAGTCAAACTTTTATAGCAAAAATTCAGTAACAGCTTATATAGGTGTGCAAAATAATCCGTCAGCTAATAAACAAAAATTGTATGGGTACCCTGCCAAACTGTTGTATTAAGTTTATTGATTCTAATTTAAAGATATATGTCACATCACCAAGTTAACGCTCCATATGAAAATATATATTTTTCGGGTAATATGTATATTATAAATCATTTCAAACACATGTGACTTATTTTGGCATGTATAACAAATACTTAAAAATGTTCACCTATTTGATAGTTCCCAGCTCCATTAAATTGAAGCAATTATTAATTAAATTCTTCAAACATTTCGATTATTCGTTTGTAAAAGATAAAGCGAGACGGGCTAACGCCTGATTATAAAACTGAGTAGATATAAGTAACGATGGTAAAATACGTTCTAAACGTGCTTAGTACAGTAACCCCGAAAACTTTTTAAACTAAGCAGGCGTTAACAATGTTTGGGTAGGCATTAAAACTAGCTAATATTCGATTTACTTTATTTAAACAAAACATTATGGGGCGGTATTTTATATCATCTTGTCAGGGTTTCTACCGTAAAGTAGCTTAAAAAGTAAGCGAAATACCGGCCCTATAGTGTGCGTGCTATCATTACCAGCCTTTTTTATTTCCCGCGACAATCAACGAAGAGCTGATTAAACTTCAGATACGGCGTTCGTTCGCCGACAGCGTGCGGCGCTGCCCGCTGTCGCCAGCCGCTAGCCGCCAGCCGCTAGCCGGTAGCCAGACTGGGCGTCAAATAATAACGCACCGGCAGCCAGACACGCGGAACGGCGCGCGGAGCCACGGCAACGTTGTCGGCTGATTTCCCTACCGCCAGTGTTACATTCGCCGCAGAGGTGAAGCCACGTCGCGTCACTCGCGTTTTCGATATTATTTTTCGACGCGTATCGGTAAAACTATTCCGTTTTCAGTAATACCACACACGTATCGGTAAATTTATACGATGGCGGTGCCGAAACGCAAAGCGTTCGGCCGCTCGGATGATTACAGAATGCTGGAAATGATAGAGAAGAATCCCGTCCTTTATGATTGGGCGCACGATCTATCCAAGGACACAGCACATAGAGACAGAATTTGGAAGCAAATCGCGACGGATCTGCGCAAACCGGGTAAGAATATACACATTTTCATGATGAACAGTACTGAATGTAAAAATTAAACAATATTATCAACTTTTTAGCGGCCCCAATCTTTATCTTTTGACGCGCGTAACTGTGAGAATATGCTGACGCGTGAGCGGTACGTTGCGATTTTATATTACCGATTACGATTTATTCATTTTTATTCTGTTGAAATTGTAGAACAACATTTTAATTTAAAGTTAAAAAAATTTTTTTGTAATAACTATTATTGTTTAGTTTTAAAGTGGTTTATTTATAAAAAAAATCAGATTACACTCATTTGGCCGGCAACAGTTTACAATACAACGCATCTTTAAAATAACATTATTTTCTCGTTTATTTTCAGAGCATAGCTGCAAGAGAAGGTGGAAATCAATACGCGACTCATACATGAGGTTCCGAAGAAGACTGACTCAGTATCCGAGCACGGCCTCCAAATGCCTAAACTGGCATTTCTGGCCGAAGGTGCAATTCTTAAACATTTGCTTGGATCCAAACAAATATCACGGCTCAGCAGAAGCGCTGGTGGAAGATGAGACTTCAGACGCGACACAAATCATCTTCTCTGGAGAATGCGACGAAGAAGAAGGATGCGAGGTAGTAGAAGAGATTATAGAAGTCACTCCTTATCCAGAGAAGTCCAGTTATATAATACCGGATCCACTATCGGCACCCAATCAAAAAACGAAAAAGTGTTTAAAAAGAAAACGTTTACGGAATTCGATTAAAGAAAGCTATTATTCTGACGCGGAGCCGGTCAATGAGCAGGATAGCGATGCGTTGGACGCGTTTTTTACCAGCATGGCCTTGTCTGTCAAAAAGCTCCCGGCGCACCTGATCATCAAGGCTAGAATGGACATCTGCAATCTAGTTTCTCAATACGAATTGGAAGCCATGGACTTGCCACGAGCACCGTCCAAACAGCCCAAGGTGGGACCAATAAGAAAAAAAGCAAAACCACCCATAACGATGGTAAAATGTGAAGTTTTAGACGCAAAAGAATCGTCCGATGGAGAATACTGATCAGTCCAATATTCGTGCCATATTATGGCATTTTGATTCACTGCACTATACTTCGCATGGAGATGGAGTACTGCGTTTTCTCTTAGGTTCGCGCAGTTGTTGCTTGGACTGTTATTGGTTGTGTAGCAGCTTGATTGACCAATTAACAGCAGCCCCTTCACCTCGTCAAGACATTTTACCTTTTCACATTTATTTTAATTTTTATATACAGTTTATTTCGAAAAGTGCTTCCATTTTTCTCTTTAGTTTTTCTGTTTGTCATTTTATAAATGCGTGCAGTATTATTTTATCTTCAAAATTAATAAGCATTGGCACACTTAACTTTACAGGCGGTCAAAGAAGGATCTATGAAACGAACCAACTCTTTATAAATTAAAATAAATGTCATTTAATAAAATTAATCAGAAATCGTTTGTTTGCCCCACAGTTTAAAATAGAAAATATCTATTTTATATATTAAACTGTAGTGCAAACAAAGAATTTAGTATTAATTTTGTTAATAATGACGCCACAAATTAATTATACATTAATTTATTGCAGAAAAGATATTTGCTTTGTATAACGCAATTTTATTTTCAATATTTTTCGGACCTGTTTCGGAACCAGCGTTCCTTCTTCAGGGTAAAATACGTACTGAAAATGTAGTAATGTTACATAATATATAAAAAAAAATATTTTATTTTGTAATAACGTATTAGCTATATAGGTACAATACTATATTTTTTTTTCACAGATTTGTTAATATCCACAAAATACACTCTAGCGACGCCACTGCCTGTACAGTTAAATTTGCCAAGTGTACCATCAAGCACTAAGTTTGTAATTTCTTACTCAATATGGTATTTTATCATTGTATACCTCAATGTATTTTAGAAGTTTTTTTTTTAATCTACAAAAACGCAATTTTTAACAATATATTCGTTTTTGTTCGTGAATATGGCGTTGTTGACGTCACGCCGACCAATATTGGTGACAGCCGTCTGACCAGCCAGTAGCGTTATCTTCGTCATAATAACGTTTTAGTCAGTTCGAACCGTTTCGGAATGTGCGGTTTTATATCGTTTTAAAATCAGGAAAATTATCAAAATACACATTTTCGGGGTGATTATCAGAATCAGAAAAATATTATCTTTAAATCTTTCACACGTTTATAACTTTATAATGGTATCAGTAATTTGAGAAAATACCCTATTCAAAAAACATTCCATTTGTTAACAACTTTATTTAATTTTAGATTATTATGAATAAATTTGTATGTGATAATATAATTGCTAAATACGCACTGATATAAAATGTTATCCTTGTTTTATTACATAACCGCCTAATTTATTTATTATTCCGATCAAAGGTGTTGACTGATTTTTAAATAATCATTCCCTTTTTTTCAATACTATTATACTAAACAGAGGCGTGCATTGCTCTATGATCATGGATAGGCTGTGCTTCATTGAATATTTGAAAATGGCTATTTTATTACCTTCTTCCGGTGTTATGGCCAACTGAATTATATGGGCGTAGAAGTTCCTTACAAAATTCATCGATAATTACATTATTTATATATTCTGGGTTTTTACACATGCTCACACTTATGTGAGAACAATCCAGTTAGAAAAACAGAGTTAATATACACAAATCATATAAAATTACAAATAATAAGACAAAGGATACACAAAACATAAAATTACAAAAACTCACTCAATGATTACACAATACAATAGAAACAAGAGACACAAAGGGTGATACATTATATAATTAGCCAATCATTTTTACCTATTTTAAAGTAATAGCAGGACTTTTTTTTCTGAAGTTCTACAGATTATCGACAAAAATATCTACATAGCACACTCTCATCTTATTATATAGTCGACACATTTGGAGCAAAGAACTAAGGGTAGGTAATATTATGTCTTAGTGTATTCGGATGGAATGTGCTATAGCGTCTTAACCAATAGGAATTAGGTACATTTATTTCAGTACTGCTAAGACATAATGTAGTACCGAGATGACCGTGAATTATTTTGCATATACATATTAAATCAATCAATTGCCTTCTAATTTTAAGTGAAGTATTCAAGACGCACGTCGTATGATGTAAGATGGTCATGTAAACCACATTTAAAAGATAATATTCTTAGCAACAACAAAAAATTTTATAGATTCAGCAATGTTTTCATATTTAGAGTAATGGGGATTCCAGATAGAACTTCCTTATTCCAGTTTACTTCTGATTAAGGCGCTGTAAAGGGTTAGAATTGATTGAGGTTTCTTGAATGGTTTACATATCCTGCGAACAAATCCCATCATTTTCAATGATTTAAACTTAATGTCGTTAATGTGTACGTCGAATATGAATTTAGAGTTAAGGGTGATTCCTAAATCTTTCATGGAATATATTTTTTTAAGAGTAGTAGTATTATTAATATTAATTATGGTGAGAAAATGTTCGTATTTTTCTATTAATGTTTAATTTTTTTTTTCATTTTTCTTACGTTATCCACAGCTTTTCAGCCTTTATGGACTGCACGCCACTGATATTAGGTAATTTTAAAATGATTTTTTAAGAGTCTCGTGAAAACAAAAACTCAAATCCTTGTTTACATTACAGATGATCATTTTAACTTCTATTAAATGTGTATCTACATAGTAGATGGTTTAAACTCATAAAATATCTTTGATTTTTATTTCTATTTCTGGTACAATCGGCTTTCTTTAATTGTTTTTTATTTTCATTTTTGTATTCAATCTACTGTTGCTAAAACGTTTTGTTGGCAAGGGCATCACAACGTAAAGAAACCTTTACTAAATTGTAGATAAATAATAATTACATAACATAAGTTTTTTTTTCGAGTACGTATGGCAGTAAAGGCATTTTCGAACTTTTCATCTAAAATTCCAGTACGTTTTTCATATAGAACTAAAACGAGAGTCTAAGAACTTTTGTTATTGGAAACCTTATGTATTTATTTACCCGTATAAAATTTATGGTCAAATCATTCGTAGTTTTTCCTGCGTAAACTGCAAAGTATGTATTCTTAAGTGTTCCCCTAACTAACTAACTAACCATCATGCCGTTTCTCCGCAGGGGTAGGCAGAGAGGACGGACCGCCAAACTCGATCTTGGCATACACTTCTTACTTCATTCACATTCATACTTTTTTTTCCGACCTCTGATATTCGACTCAAGTATTTGATTAACTTGATCGTGCCATGTCTTCCTCGGGGGTCAGTGCCAACATAACTGCCTCCCTAATAATATTATTTCCACCATAAAATTACTCCCAGTTTACTGTAATTCACAACCTTAAAATTTTACTCCAAACCATCCATAACCCCGAGCAAGGCCGTGTACACGTCAGCTAGTTAAAATGATCATAAAAAACGCACTTCTTTCTCTTGAGCTATGTAAGTTTTTAATGTATTTTGTACTCAAATTAATAAAAAAAAATCTCTAAAGACCAGGAAGATTTACTTTGTTCGTCTTAGAACAGGTTAGTAGTTGGACATGTAGTTTTGCCTACAGTTGGAAGAACTGGATTTTTTGGGGTAGATTCAGTATTTATTTTAGTTGGTTATAGGTTTTACATAGTTCGGTCGAATTTGGTTAGGTTTGTAGCTACCTGCCGGTACCTACCTACGGGCCACCTACCAAACGTTTATTAAAACGATTCTATTTGCCGAAAACATAAGAATTATAAGAGGGAATGTATGAGCTATATATGTGTAATCTTGTACATCTTGTGCGTGCCACATTTATTGCAAATAAAATAATTTAGTCTGTAATCGTCAGTTACATCCTACCGAAATTGAATATACAGTAGATATGGGCTAAATTTAATAAATGAATTAAATTAATAAATTCAAGCTCGTGACGAACTCAATCTAATTCACAAATGAACACAGAATTAATTCTTTATTCCTTAGCTTAGGCCTTGATACCCTGCGATTTTTTAACGCGCGGCACCATAATTACAGCGCGAATACTATGGGCATCATCGCAAAATTGCCGGGGATATTGTGGACTCGATCTAACGTGTAGAATCCCGTACCGCAATTTATAAAAAAACTCTGCATCGTCGTTAGTTCACAGTCCATACTAGTCCGTAGCGGCAAACCGCCTCTAGTCAGCCAGTCAGTAATTCCAAGCAGCGCGTATTCGCTTTCGCAGTCCGAATTCAAGAAGTAAGAAATGAATTCCAAATTCATTTGTGGCGTGGTAGTCACTACATATCTGGTCCGTCGATATCGAGTCTGTCCGTACTAGGTCCGCAGGGCGCAAGTTAGTCAAGTCACTGCGAGACACTAGTCAGAAGTTGCTAATTCATTCCTTAATCCCCGCTGCGATTCCATTCGTGTCAGCGCGGCCAAGCCGTCAATTTAACTAGTCGCGTGGGAATTTCCGAAGTAATCCGTACTCGGTAGGGTGCATCTTTGTTTGACTCGTAATATTGTCTTTAAAAAGAAGTCATTATTTACTACATTGAGGTGTATATACATTTTTAGTATTATCTATCATCTTGTTAAGTAAGTTTGTTATCTTCATGTGTATTTTATTTCTAAATGTGTTATTTTTAACACTAGTGCGAAAAATCCCCCGTCTTCATTTATGTAAATTTTTTTTTTCATTATTAGATTTTTTTGAATGAATTAAACGAAGAAATCACAAGACTGGGTGAATCAGACTGAATTGGTTCTTTACTGCGAATGAATCTGCCCTTTTCTAGTATACAATGAAACTCTCTTATAAGGTTTTCCAAGGGACTGGAAAATAAAAGTTTTTGCGAAAACCTTCGTCGATTCTGTTTTTACACAGTTTTGATGTAACACGGTCAACAAAACGTAATGGAAATATCCGTTCTTATCAGGATTCTCCCATTTTCCAATACATAATGAACTGAGGTTTTTTAACACGGTTGTTTTAAAACTATATTGTGGAACTTATCGTGTAAAAACAAACTCTTAACAATATCCTAGAAATTGTATAATATCCTTCATCTTTTCTGTCTAACTAGTACTGCGGCGCTTTGGCCTTATTACTATTACCATCTCATGGTTTGATTTACTTGACCGAATTTATGTTACATTATTTGTGCTCTTTGGGAAAAGATCTCAACTGGATAAAAACCCTAACCAATGAAAGGAAAAAAGTACAAAAATTTGGTTATAAACAATTTACTAATGTTACTTTTTGTACTTACTGAATAAAATATATTTAATATGTTATTAACTATTTGATTTATCTCCGAGTTTCGTCATCGGCTCATAAATCTGAGTGATACGTAACTCAATATTATTATCAATATTACTCAATAATATTATATTTTTTTTAGTACTCAATTTTAAAAGCATTTTTTCCTCATAGCACCAACCAGTACCCATCAAACACATGTACACAATTGTTTACTCTATAATATTTGTTTTCGTCATTTCTTCATAAGTACATAATTATTATAGTGTACGCAAATTATCTGGTATACGTAAACGATTACTCTATACTTTTTATTTATCTTCTCTCTGAACTTAACTATTATTCTTTATTAATTATTATACTATACTCAAATTACCTGGTACACAAAATTGCTTTTCTTCTGGACTCTTCTTCACATCTTTTCATACTTTTTTCTAGATATATTAAATTACCATACTAGCTTTTTTCCCTTTATTTTTGAATAATCACTTAATATGAACTAAACTTGTCAGTTTGACTGTCCTTAAACGGGATTTGTTCCTAGTTGGTCAGTCAAAGGTTTCTTACATTTTATTGTTAAATAATGTGTGTTATTATTAAAAACAGAATTAATTGCATGTGGGATAAATTGGGTCATTTTTCAAATTCAGTCTTCAATGGACCGAAAAAACAAACTTCTTAAGTATGAAAACGTTATACTCATGTACATATTAGTATGGGATCATTGTAATTCTGAATGACAATTGAATGAATGCTTCTACCTCTATTATGTATGTAATATTATGTTAAATATGTCCAAAATCTATATTCAATTAACATGCTGAAAAACTGCTTTGGCAGTTTAGCGGGTACTTTTTGTAATGAGGAATAAAAATAAAATAATCTCTAAGAAAATCAACAAGATTATATGGACTTCGAATTGCCTTGAGAAATGCATTATTTTCTCGAGTAACGGTCGTGTATCATCTTTTATTAATTTCTAATCATAACTAATTTCTCCCCACTTCAAGTATCGTGTAACTAGAATTATCATAACATTATAAACACTGCATCAAATATAATGCGTTACTAGATCTGTGATCAATAATTGTAATGATTGAAGAATTTACAATTATTAACTAGCTGATTGCTTTGCCCGTCCTAGCTTTCTTTTAGTAAAGTTATGAAATTGGGAATTTATGCTTGTCGTTTGGGTGCCATAATTGATTTGACTATCTCTAAACAAAGAAACAATTTGAAAATTTTATTATATTCCAATCATTTAATTTTTCAAAACATATCTAAATAAAATAATTCTAATGTAGGTACCTACTTGTGTTTTCTATTTTTAAAATATTCTACCCAAATAAACCTTCTTATTTTGAATATGTAATCTGTGGATAACCAGAGTGGTATATCTATAGGCTAACCTTAATACAACATGGCGGGTTCAATGTTCTTCATACCAATTTTACAACGTTATATCAACAGTATTGCACATTGGATTTCATCCAAACTACTCTCTAAACCTTCCCGGTACTGATAAGTACACACTGTGCTATTTTTAGCGAAACCGGTAAAGTAACTTTCGAGAAAATCGAGGACAGACAGACAGACAAAATTTTTTTTTTTTTAAATACTTATATTAAGATATTATGCCACTATCAATAATCTTCGGTGTGTTTATTTAATTTAATAATTTTGACTAATTCATCACACACCTTGAGATCAAGAATATTATTAGTCTAATACAACCACAAGGAATCCTAACATTTTCCTATGGGTGAAAGTAATAGGTTAATTTGAATACATAAGTTTAGCATTACTGCCTCCTCTCTGCGAGAGATGGCGTTGGCGTAGCCAATCGATAAAGAACAATTCATCAAGTAAACTAGGGCTGGACACACTTAACTTTGTAGGCGTTCACAAGAAGAACTAATGAATGAACGAGTATAATAAGAGTATTTGACGTTCGACAGATTTACGCTAAAACAATCCTTAATCATCTTTATACAAATAAACATAAATACTATGAAAAAAGACTTTCTCGACTTACAACACTTGAAAATGATTTATTTTGCGGTCTGTCAATCTATTATTGAGTATGGTATCTTAGCATGGGGAGGTGGTGCTTCATCTGCACTAGACCCAATCATAAAAGCACAGAAAACTATTATGAATCTCTAATTACAGAATCTAACGCAATCTTTAATATAATGAGAGTATTTTACCTTCGGCAGATTTGTACTAAAACAATCCTCACTCATCTTTATTTGAGGTGTGTTCAAAAGAAAAGGTGAATTTTGAATTTTCGCGGGCTGTGTACATTCGATTATCGTTTTTTTTTCTTATGTTGATACACATATGTTTATCATATGTTAGCATTATCAGCCATTTTGGATCAGTGGTTTGTTTTTGACAACTGGAAAGGTTAGTCACGTTTTGTTTTTTCTTCGATTTTTTACTAAAAAAAATATTTTGTAAAAAATCGAAAAACATCAATATTTTAATTTTTTGAAGAAATGCTGATGAGGACATAGAAAACAAAGCAAATCTAAAATTTCACTCTAATCGGTCTGATGATACCTCAGAAAACGAAACTAAATAAAAAATCGAAGAACACCCAAAAACGTGACTAACCTTTCCAGTTGTCAAAAACAAACCACTCATCCAAAATGGCTGATAATACTAACATATGATAAACATATGTGTACCAACATAACAAAAAAAATCGATAATCGAATGTACACAGCCCGCGGAACACTCGCATAGCTAGAAATGCTAACAAAGATTCACTCCAAATTCCTGTAACTCATCATACTACGTTAAATAATATACGTTCCAAATTGATCAGATAAACTTCACGATATGCAATCAGACGCGTTAATTTTCTTTGTATGAATTCGATTCTGTAATTATGAATATCGTAATTAGGAGACCACCGTACACTTTATTATATACCTATTTTATTTATAGTTACACTGAATTACAATAAAGATGTATTATTATTAGTTATTTGGTTAATGCATGGATTTTTTTTTTCAAATACTACCACTTGAGGAGTTGGCAGTTTAAACCAAAAATACAACAAAAAGGCATTATCTCTAGCCCGCCGGAAATTCCGCACATTCTACTAGACAAGTCGGCATTATTTATATTTGGGAAACATTTCGACAGCCGAGTCAATGGGCAAGAACAACGACGTTTGGAAATGTAGCTTTACAGTTATTTATGACCAAATTAGTTACGACACGTCAACGCAATGATCTATATCTTGGCAATAAAATACAGACATTTAATAAAGTGGAACCAGAATTTTTATATGTAAAAAGGTATGTAGTTGATGGTCTCTAATTTTGAGCCACAGTTGTAAGTCGTAGAACAATATTGTATAAAGACCCACTTGATCACAAATATGTATGTCATTAGTTTTAAGTCACCAGTTATAATTCTATGTAGTTATAGCTAAAAGTCTATATTGGCCCCTCACAATTTAAAAGCCGCACCACACAATTTTTTTATTATTTTTATTTTATGTGTCATGTGTCATTCACCTACAATCTTATTATTATATCTTATCTTATCTTATTTTATATTGTGAAGTTTTGTACATATTTTATATATTTTTATAACTATTGTATGTATATTTTGTATGGAATGTGTGGGACTGCACTAACCTCCCTATATACCGGAATAAACATTTATTAGTATTATAAGTTGTAAGTATAAATAGTTATTAACCTTAGTTGTAATCCATTAGTAATAAATTATAGCTGTTATTTATTAGATGTAAGATTAAGGTTAGATAAATAAATTTGTAACGCGCCGTTCGGGTGATTTTTTCCACGAAAACACGCAATATAAGTAATCTATTTATTGTTATTATTAATATTAATTAGTATTGTAAACAACTAGTTATAAATCTTAGTTGTAAGCCATTACCAATAAATCTTAGCTGTTAGTTATTACATATAAGTTTAAGTGATAAGTTATATGCTAGATAAATGAAATTCTATAGCGCCCTTAAGGTGATTTGCCAATAAAAAACGGCCCTCAATAAGTAATCCATTTATTATTAATATTAGTATTAGTTAGTTTCAAGATTTAAGTATTGTGAGTCACTAGTTATAAATCTTAGTTTTAAGCCATCAGTAATAAATCTTAGCTGTTATTTATTAGATACAAGTTTAAGTGACAAGTTATATTGTTATGTAACGAAAGGATGGCCCTAAGATGAGTTTTAGCTACTCGTCTTGGCAAATGAGCTGGGCAAGCAATCGCATCATCTTCCTCCATAATTAACCAATCAGGCGATTCTAGCGCCCAAATTGAACCAATCAGATCATAAATTAACAAAGCAGGAGCCATTTGCTGCCAAAGCACTCAACATGGTGACTTACCAATTAAAAGCCAATTAAATTCAGTGCAGGGATGTCCAGCCCTGGCGTCATTGCCAACAACTCACGCCACCCGACCAGATCACCTCATGTAAGCTGATTTAGCATCTCCCCTTAATGTGTTGTTCTAGCCCTTGTTATATTTGCAATACCCGGTTAGAGATTTAAATCAGAAAGAGAGAGATTTTACGTTAGAATCATGTCTAGAATAGGACTTTTCTACTAACTACTCGATTGTTCTTAACCTACAATTTTTGTCCGACTTTACAATAAACTCTGAGATTTGAAAGCACTTTACTTGACTCATTTAACGTAGAATTAGAGACTCCCTCAACCCAATTATAAGATTGCGATCGATTCGCGACCCTGAACGATGAGAACCTAATGCCACTGCCGATCTGAGCTAAACTAATGTCCGGACCAGACTTCACATCTAAGAGGCCATCTCCAGGGTAAGTCCTGCCGATAGAATTGTCTCCCATAACTCCCCCTTGTAACCCAACCTTCCTCTTCCCCCTACCTGACATCCTCATTTTCGTAATAATATGTTAGATAAATAAATTTGTATAGCGCCCTTGAGATGATGTTCCAACAAAAACGGCGTTCTATAAGTAATCCATTTATTATTATTATTACCTTACCTTTGACAGCTAAGTAGATATTTTAAAGCTTTATAGCTCATGGCAGAAATAAATATAGTTGCGTTGAGTTAAAAAGTGAAGATAGAAAAATCCATGCCAACGCCGGAGCTCATTGTTCAATGGCAGTTTTTTGCGGCTACGGACATACTAATGTTCTGCTACATAGCTCCAATAATGATACGATCTTTGGCGGAAGTATTAAAAAAATATTATTATTTGTCTACTGCATAATTTTATATATTGTTTGTCTTATGTTTTTTGCTTACACGTTTCCAATTTGCATTTAGTTTGAATATTTTCAAATCTTGGTGGTTTTACCGCCGGCGTCGTGTGCAAAGCTCTCATAAAGATTGCATTTCTATTTGCCCCGTATACTGTACAGTGTATGTGTATATTGTACAGTGCATGTACACTATGGGTGCTGTACCTACAATTCCTACAGTCGGGGACAAAGAAACGGCTGCAAGGGATGCAGGACCATAAACGCCACACTGGAAGTACCAAAACAATTGCTGAAAAAATAAGGCATTGTTTAGGGTTTGCGTGAAACGCTGTGCATGTATTTTGTTTGTCCACGACCATCGAAAAAAAAGCGAATACGAGTATACACTAAATGTTCAATGCCTAAATGACAGTATTATGAAAATTAGAAGAATTCAGTGCTGTGCAGCATACCGACGGCCAGGGATATTAGAAGGACAACAATTGTTACGTATTGGTGTACCCTTATTGATTTGTAACTCACCAAACAATACCCATTATTGTTTTCTGTAGAGTGTTACATTGTGTTATTTTTTGCTTTGATAATAATGAACAGTGCATTTGATCTTCGGTAAACGTTATCTGAACTGTTATGAGTTCCCCATCGCTAGTATACCCACCAATATAAAAATACTGCATTAAAGGTTAAATTTTTTCATACGATATTTAAGTCAAAGCAAATTGTAGAGGTGGCCGGATAAATCAAAACAAGTATGAGTCGGGACACTTTCTAAAGGTGATATAAAGTCCAAAGTAAAACCACAAAAAAACTCGTCCGAAAACCTAATCTAACCTGACCTAATTAAACATTTTTTTATTATAATTAAACGAAATAATCAAACTTTGTTTTAACCACTTTTATTTTTAACGCCGGCCAGTTTCGGAATAACCGTTCCATCATCAGGGCAAATATATACTAAACAATATTACAAAATTATGGCAGAACATACGTATTAGGTATCACAGTGGGGGTGGTGGCATGACAAGGGATTAGTAAAGAACGGTGGAAGAGATAGAGATTGAGGGAGGGTTGAAAGGAAACATATTTGTAAAGGGGTTGTGAGATAGGTTTTTTCAAATTGTTAATAATGAACTCATTATTTTGAAGGATTTCTTAATTTCCAATGCTTTTAAATTATCTAAGCGTTTACCTTTACTATTAATGTGAAGAATATTTGTACCAGTATTTTTATCAAAACTATGATTTCTTGAAATAAAGTGATTCAGAAAAATTATTATTAAGACTTCTTACCTGTTATATGATACTAAATGTGTTATTATTAATATTCTAGCCTAGTGAGGCGGGTTATGTGAAACATCAACTTTAACTGTTATTGTATTATTTTCTGTTATACTTTATAAACCACTGTACACTTACATATTTATATTATACATGTCTTTTAGTTATAGATAAATTTAATTACAATAAATATATTATTATTATTAATGTCGAAATTACGGCTTGTTTTTCCGGTATTAAATGAGGAACAGTGGTCACAATTTAGTTATATATCTTGTTTATTAGGTTGAATTTTTTTTTATTTATTGAAAACAACATATTTCTTATGTATTTTATTAATAACTAGTTTTATTAATAATGACACCACACCATAATTGTACATTTACATAAGAGCGTATTATTGGATTTTCGAATCGAGTCCAGCATAAAATAAAAGGAAAGTGGTTTAATCAGTTCTTTTATCAGAGGAAAGTTTGATTTTTTTGTGGAATATTAACTGATAATCATACAATTACAATTACTGATAATCTTAGGTTACACTTTTCGAAAATTCTAATAGCCCCCGACAAAATGTATCACAGCTGGTCATGAAGAATTCTGAAACCTAGCTTCTAATATAATGGTGGGTTATATATTTTTGCACTTTATGGTAAACGTAGTAAAAATATTTCTAGTATATTGTTAAAGAATCCTTGCTAAGGGGATCCACTTGGTAAAATTCGAATAAAATCACGCACTCTTTATGCAGGTGGCGTAAAGGTTGAAATTCCCATATAACACCGGCCGCATTTCTCGATTTACGAAAAAAAAGAAAATCACCAAAATGCATGTTTTATTCTATTTTGTAAAGCTCAGGCATAAATCTGAAAATGTTTATCAGTCATCACAATATGAAAATATCGGAAAAAGGATTCGTAAGTAGGAGATTTTGCACTTTAAACATTTTTTTAGGTCTAATACTTTATTTTTTTCTGGGTTTATAAAATCCTCGGTTAAACGAAAGCCCAAGGTGTGTTCTAGTTAAATCATCTATGATATTTCTAGGCCATCGAATTTTCAAACCAAACACATTATTTTGTATTACTTCCCATTGCCTTAATATTCAAACATTTAAAATTTTCATGGAATCCTTATCAGTGATTTCTCTCCCCCTCAATAAGTTTGTGCTCGAATTTGTTCCAGCAAAAAGTTTACATTCAAAGACTTGTAAATAAAAAATATCGTGGTCTGCCATGTGATCTGTCTAGTTGAAATTTGAGCTATTCACGCGAAAAATATTATGAGAAAGAATTACGAACTGCGTAGGTTTTACATAAATATTATTTTCTACTGCTACATTTCCCTCGATAGAAATTCATTCAAGAAATAATCAATGAGATGAAACAAAGAAAACAAGTCAACAAGATAGGCCGATGGCGGGAAACACTCGGGAACTTTATGGTGTAGGCAGAGTAATTTTATCATAGGTCAGGTCACAAGTAATACAACGTAGTTATCTACGTAATTTTGTTATCATGGTCCGCTTTCAAAGCTTTATTCAAAGAAAAAAAAACTGTTTAGATGCTGAGTGAAGGGTCTTTTAGAGGATAGGCAGGAGTCTTGACGAGACCCATCTTGTAGGAGGGTGGAAACGGTAGATCATTCCACGAGTCGTAGAAGCGACCTGTTCTCATGTGAAAAATGTCAACCGTGTACAAAAATGTTGGGCGCGCGTTTAGCGTGTTTCCCGAATGTGCACCGGTGCCAAATGGATCAATGACACTAGTTTCTTATAGCACCTTCCATTAAAATACTGGTAGAACAAGGACAGCTTGGTTTGTCCAGGGTCAGCAGTTGTGTACCATTAAAGTATCTGCGGGCTCTGTACAACTAAGGCTAACTTTACTCTAGCTTCGATGGAGCCCCCATACCTGAGCTGGTCACTTTAGGTTACACCAAGAATATCAATGGAGGGCTTGTTGGGAAGATTGCTTCCATTAAAGGAGACTGAGGCGTATTGTTATTGAATTATTTTTGGCAGAAATATTTTACAAAAAAAAAAGTTAATATCACGATGTGTGAATCTAAATACATTGATGCATGGCAGTGAGGAATGGAACTGGAAGAGAAAAGGATAAAAGTCGACTAAATGCTGTAGAAATGGGATCCCTGAGGCGCATGTGTGGTAAAACCATGTATGACTTTGTGAAAACTTTTGAGATTCGCAAAGATGGAAGGCCGATTAAGAAAGGGACGCTTCTATGGTTTGGGTATGTAGACCGTAGGAGGGTGTATTTTAAGGAGAATATTGTTTAAGAAGAATATAGTGTAAGGAGAATATAGTGTGATGAGAATATAGTGTAAGGAGAATATAGTTTAAGGAGAATATAGTGTAGGGAGAATATAGTGTAAGGAGAATATAGTGTGATGAGAATATAGTGTAAGGAGAATATAGTTTAAGGAAAATGTAGTGTAGGGAGAATATAGTGTACGGAGAATATAGTGTGAGGAGAATATAGTGTAAGGAGAATATAGTGTAAGGAGAATATAGTGTAAGGATAATATTTGACGGTTGTGAAAGGTAGAAAAAGCCGGGGACGTCCAAGGGAGATATAGCACGATCAAGTGAACCAACTTCTTGAGTCCGGCCATGTCAAGAGTCACAATAACAGAAGAGTGTGTATGAGACGATTTATGAATGTGAATGAAGCAATAAGTATGTGCCAAGACCGATTTTTTTTGGCGGTCCGTCCTCTCTACCTACCTCTGCAGAGAAACGGTGTGATGGTTAGTTGCGAATGTAAATAAAGGAAGAACGTTGTGCTAAATCAGAAGGACGCAGAAATCCGTCTCTCTATCTACGTATCTACTCATGTTATTGAATTGGCTCCGTCTTATCTGGACTGTTCATTTTTGGAAAAGGTCAACATACAATCAACAGATATTTCAGCAAAATCAGTAATACTAAAGTTGAAAACGTAATCCAAAAATACTGAACGCGATTTCGGAGCAGTGGGTCCTAAAGCTCGGAATGAATTCCCATATGAACTAAGAAATGTAAAAGTTGTTTGCCAAAAATAAATAATACATTCTCATTTGTAAAAAATAAAAACACGCATAAGAGACCGGAAAGAATTTAGTGCGTAAAAGGTTTTTGTGTTTTAAGTCTAGCAGTGAAACAGTTCTCGCGAATTGTTAAGAATCCGTAACTATGTATACCAGTGATGTTCAACCGTTACATACTTGAACGAATTTTAATACAGAATAAATACATACAATTGCAAATAATACGGAATAAAGTTGTAAAAAAACTTTCCATTTATAACCCAGACACCCCCACAAAAAAACTATTCCAGGAAATGAACTTGCTTAAAATATAAAACTGAACGAATATAAATAACACTTGCTTATTAAATTACAAAATACAAAATGAACATAGCATTTATGAAAACAACGAAAGTACACAAATACTAGACAAGACAATATAATAAATTGTACATGAATACGGTTAAGAAGGAAGAAGAAGCCGGGGACGATCGAGGAAGAGATGGCATGATCAAGTGAATCAAATACTTGATTCGGGCCATGTAAAGAAGTCGGAATAATAGAACAGAATTTATGAGACGATCTATGAATGTGAATGAAGCAAGAAGTGTATTCCAATATCGAGTTGTTTGGCAATCCGTCCTTTCTGCCTACCCTTTCGGAGAAACGGCGTGATGGTTAGTTATAATTAAAAAGCAAGAACCATTTTTTCTTGTTGTTGGCGTCTTGTGCCTTACGAATGGTTACGCTCAGTTATTCAGTTTTGGGCGCTCGTCGAGAACGGTTGATCCTCCTCACCAAAAGTCTGCAGAACTGACGCCTCTTAGGTATCGTACCTCTTATCGTTCGAATTTATTATTTACTTTTTCCACTACATAATTTTATAAATTCAGTTAACTTTCATTGTAGCCTACAATGTGTTAAATGCGTCCACGGAGAGATTTGTAGCTTCACCTAGAGCTTACAGTCACTGCTAAAATGCAGGCCTCTTCAAAGGTATTTTTATATCAAAAGATTTTTTATTGAATTTCCTATTCCTGCATTTTACCTATATATATATATATATATATATCCTGGAAGCGGTGATTTTTCGAATTGAACATAAACGAACTCACACCACGAAATATCCCCTGAGATTGAGCTAATGGAGGGTGTTGCATCTATAGTTGGATCTATTAATAGTAATATTAATAGTAATATTTAATAATATTTCAATGTAAATATTTAAATTTAATTACTAACCGGATCGTGGGGTCCCGTAACCTAACAGTATACGAGTATATATATACAATCTCCTTCCCGATAGCCTGGAAATGGAGAATCGAGTAACATTTAAAAACAAAAAACTGTTCAGTCTCAAAATAAGGGAGCAAAATAACAATGCAAATATAAAATAACAGTAAATAAGATAGGAATTATATGCACGATATGAATAATATGTAAGGTATATAAATAATGTAATATAATATTAAGTAATGTGATATATAATATAAGTGTTAAAATAGGTTAAGAATGACATGTGTATATGTAGTTAATTAATATAATATGTATGTAGTTAAGTTAAGAAAGTGAAATAATTATATATTTCTTTAAACTTAATAAATAATAAAAATTAAACCTTTCAATTATCAGTTTTAAATTTGTTTGTTTTCTTTTTGTTCTTTTTTTTTGTAAAACGGTAACCATTTAATAAAATAATCATGTATGCGCAAATAAAGTGCTGCAGGCTAAAATGTATTTATCTTCAGAGATCAAACTAATAAATGCTGTAAAATTTTCCTCTGAAATAGGAATATTCGGGTTGATTCAAAATATTGAATATGGACAAAAAAATTTAAACATTACATATTTGCTTCCGAAAATACGAACGATTGCAAAAATTAAATAAGAAATATCAAAATCCACTTCTGTGAAAGACCCACCACACAGCATCCCCAAAGATGACATATACCTTGAGGGAAATTATTTCCCTCAGGGCCTCCTTTGTGGAGAACAAAATAGTGTTCCGTACAAATTTGATGCTAACAAGTCTCATAGTCACTGCGCACCAGGCATCTAACAGAATCTCAAAGTTTGCACGCTTCCACGGTTTACCACTAAAGCGCCACGAGTAAGTTTTTGTATGAACTATTTCTTAGAACAGAAAGTTTCATAAATGCTGAATTCATATCGCACGTATGGAATTCTCTTCGCACTCGCTCTCGGATTGTGTTAATAATAATAATAAAAATAATCGGATGATTTTTATAGCGCCGCTTTTGTGAGAAATCACCTCAGGGGCGCTGTACAAATATTACTTCCTATTCTTATATTACGTCTATTCTACTAATTTATTATAATTTTTTTTTTTAAATTGAAGAAAAAGAAGCTAACTGTATTTATTCCTTACGATATATTGCAAGACGCTAATACAAACGATAGAGTGATTGTTTCCATTATATTCAAGAATGTATTTAATATTGCAAGATTCTAATACAAATGATAGAGGGACTGTTTCCATTATATTCAAGAATGTATTTAAGCTAAGACAAAGAATTATTATCCATATTTTTTAGGATAAATAACACAGAACAGTCTTAAAAGGGTGGAGCGGTGGGGGAGAATGGTGGCCGGTGGGATTTATCCAGAGGGCCCTCAAAATCGTCTTTGTCTTGGTTACGCCCCTGGTGGCCTGACGGGTCGGATTGGTGTTGGTCTGCACGTACGCCATGCGCTTGTCAGCCGGCTTCAGGATCCGAAAGGAGCACTTCATCGTGTCGTCCACTGACATCATTGCTCCTGCATTATCGAATTCCCTGCAGTACCAGTTGCTTCTTGGCAAAGAACTCATACCCGTCCTCTACCACCTGATGCACCGGGCAGATCAGGTCAAAGTCGTGCTTGTTGAGGTACTTGGCCACTATCTTAATGACGTAGGTAAAGGCTCGTTCGCGCCCCAGCTGGTGTTCTTGTTGGGGTCCCAGCAGCCCACTTCCCGGTTGTATACAATATTTTTTACAACCACCGCACTTCACTAGTACACGTCTTACTAGTACTTACTCACTAGTACACTAGACCGCCGCCAGATGTGACCGATGTCTAATGCGTTAATTCGGAAGAACGAAGCAGATTTCAACTCAAAATATTTGGCTTTTTATTATAAACTTGATTTAAGCTCGAAACGACAGCACTAAAATTATGTAATTTTTATAAATGTAACCCAAAAATTATTGCGGTTATTTTATGCTATTTTTACACCGGGAAAATTAATAACTTCCCGATACTTCCAAGGTAAATCGGGAGCGACTACAAAACGCAGCCGGCTGCCACGAGGGCGCCTAGACTGACTGACTAGTTAATATGAACGGATGGATTTTTTAATATAAATGTTTGGCTTTCATAACGCGCACAATACAACCTCATAGTATAAATGAATTTATGATTGTTAAACCACCCTATAATGTACAAGAACAAAATTAACTAATTGTTGTAATTTCTTCAAACGATTGGTATTCACTTTGTGGCGTCATTAAATGAATTAAAAATTATACTTTGTATTCACCACTTTATAAATGCACATATGCTTCTAATAGTGAATTAAATTTAATAAATAATCAAAAAAATAAATTAAATAGCTCTTTTATATTAATATTAATAATAAAAACGCTTTTTTAATTTCTAATAGAAATTTGTTATTCAATGTTAATTTAATACATTTTTACGAGCATTTTTTTTCGTGTTTATAATTTGTCAATTCTTACATTATTGTGTTCTAATTTTTATCATTTGTCGATACTTGACATTATTATTTTCATTATTCATATATTTCTGATGAAGAAAGCAACGTATTAAGTAAATGAAACACGTTGTTATAATCCACGAATATGTTTTATTAAATATATTTACCCTGATGAAGATTGAGTTAAGCGAAACCGGTTGGTGAAAATAAAATATATTCGTGGTTATACCTGTTTCATTTACTTAATACAATGTCAAACCACAAAGTGATTGCTTCTTACGAAAATATTAAGAAAGCAACGCTTTCTAAACACGTAGATATCTATGTATATTTATAAAGTGGTGAATACAAAGTATATTTTTTAATTCATTTATAAACTAATTGTGTTTAGAAAAAAAGTAACCTGAGAGAATAATTAAGTATTTTAAAATTTTAGGAAAAAATAGACCTAATAACTGACGACGAAACACTAAGCATTTAAAAAAATATGTATTGAAATGTGAATGTCTTCAATGAGTTCCCACAACTTTTATGCATGGCATATTGGGTGTTTTAACAATCATCAATTTAAATGCTCACACTTGCGGGCTCACAATTGTTTGGCTAAATCTCCCCCTATTATTCGTGGATGGAGTTGTAGAGCGGAGGGTTCTCGCTAGATGGCGTTAGGGTAGTCTATCGACGACAAACATGTCCACCGGATATCTAATAACAACTAGTAACCAGGCGACCAACACATGAGTGTTTTCAGTTTCCACGCGGTTCCGTCTGGTTGTGTTAAAGCGGGGAAGATTTATGACAGTTGGGGTAGAAATAAAAAGATTTTCAATACGTATTTTAATTAAGTTCTATTTAAACAAAGGTCTCTACTGAGAGAATACTCTCCAGGGTTTTTCCTAGGTCTGCACTGGAAAATAAAATGGAGATACAATGTTTTAAGCCGGAGGAATTGTCGCGTGCTTTCTCGAGGCTCGTGTAGGATACAGATCAAATAATATACTCGTATATATAGATGACCTAACACGCAAATGGAAGAAATCAAAATAAGAGGGGCGGGGCGAGCTAGACGTCGTACCAATTTAAATGAAACAGCTGCTACGTAAAAAGGTTCGGCTTATTTACAAAAACCGAATATTTTTTTTACCGAGTATTCAGTTTGACCCTTTTTATAAGTGTTTTGGAATTTGCTTAACGGAGTCAAAATCATGCGAAACAAACAAAGTGGACAGCAGTGCACCAAAGCTGGTGCCAAAATGGGTTTCACGTGACCGTTGCCTCTAGAATTCGAAATCGTATTAGGGCAAGTCTACAAATTCTGCCGTCAATGGTGTAAGAGGTCCATTAATAATAATAATAATAATCGAATTATTTTTATAGCGCCGTTTTTGTGAAAAATTACCTCAAGGGCGCTGTACAAATATTGTATTACTTCCAATTCTTTTATTATTCTTATATTACGTCTATTCTACCATTTTTTTTATTTTTTTTTACATTTATTTTCTCTTTTTGGACAAGCTATGCAGAAGCGATACCCCATGTGGTAGGTATTAAATTATATAATTTGTTATGATTCACAGATAGTTCGTCAATGGCAGGATTTTTATAAAACTTGGTGTAGCACAGGTAGACGAGTGTCGGCCACAAAGAGGCTTCTCTGTAATAATCCTTGCAGGACAAAGGAGTGTTGGTAAGATCTAAACTTACAGGATCGTGTGGCGATGGGCTCCGCTTCCTTGGGGAAAAGAAACTGGAAGATAACTGCATGGTAGAATTCTCCAATAGTTCTAACATCGATAATGGTGATACTGGGGGTACCCCAAGGCTTCTTAACAGGTCCTGAATTGTAGCATGTTGGTGTGAGATTCGAACTCAACCAAACCGTTCTACTCACCGAGCTACCGATTTGAACAATATTATTTATACTTCCCACACCCTCCAAATCACCATTCCCACTACCCTCACCTAATACTGTCTAATTATTTGTGCACTTTTTAGTTTTAAGAACGCTAGTGAATGACATGGATGTGTCGAAACCGGTAACCCAGTAACAAAAATACATTGTGGATAAAACTCTTCAAACAAATATTATTTACATTATGATTACACAGTTGAACAAGTCACAATAAAAGATTCTTATTGTTGCACCTTTCCTTATAAATCAAACTAATGTTGCACAAGTCACGAGCAGAGCATTAACATTAGCAAAACAAAAATATTTTCTGAAAGATGTAAAATAATTTAATTAATAACTTTATTATCAAGTACTTTACGAGGAAATTTTATAAGAACATGGGCAAAACCAGGTACAAAAGCTAAATTTCAATGATCTTCCATTAAAATTTATTCGTTGTGGTCAAAGCAAATGCCTTCGTAATTTTTTTTTTAAATAAACACGTGTAGGATTTTGAAAAGCTTTAGCTTTTATTACTCGTGGCACGCGATCAATAAACGTGAGTCCAGTGGAATCATCGTAAAGAAAAATCAATCAAATGCTTTTGGCCTTTATTTTTTAAATGCCTTATGTTAAATAGAATTTAACTAAGTTAATTAAATATTTGAACATTCACGCGGTGAAGCGAAATGGTATCCAAATACCTATTATGGATGAGAAACTGTTAACACTCTCGAACAGAGCAAACTGCAGTAGTAGGTGGTAAGTAAAAAATGCTCGTATTGCTTGAATCATAAAGTGTGAAACATTTCAGTTTATTAGTAATGCAGTAAAATATTTTTTTAAGATTATTATTTTATTTTATTATTTAAACGTCCAGGGGGTTTTTACGTACAATTACATCATTTTAAAATCACATAAAAAAAATATGAAAAATGCATAAAAGTTAATTACAATTGAAATAAGAATAAACTGCACCACAGCTAAAAATACTCAGGAATATATAGGAGCAGAAAATATGATTAATAAAGTATCAACAAAATTAACAAGTCAATATTAATATTAATAACAAATATGTAAATTTAAAAAGTAAGTAGAAATAATTCGTTCATACATTGTTTGAAATTTGCCAAGTTCAGTTTATTGTCAAATACATCCATCCACGTTTATTTTTTATTTTTTATGTGAATACCGAACAAAAGTCCCAACTGCTCCCAACCGTCTGGAGCCAGTAAGAATATGGCATCTCCAATTGGGGAATGTTGTGAGGCTGATGGGTGAGACTGAGTGGGGAGGGGAAGGAGAAGGGGGAGGAAGGTGGGGAAATACCTGGCTTTTCAGATCTGGTCACAAAGCCATTTCAAAAAAACGTTTCAGTTCTGAATGGTGGTCTTTCACCAGGGTGATACTGAGAGTATATTCCACTCTGGAACATGCATAAATATACCATTTAATATTTTTAATTAATTAATTGTCAAACAACACAAATTAATTAAATAAAAATTACTTGCAAACGTTGGGATTTGAACCCGCGACCCTCGGATTCGTAGTTGAGAGTCTTACCCCTCGACCATGGAGGCCATCAATTTAAGTATTTGTTACCAAGGCTGTGTAAGCGTTGAATTAGGGAATGCAAACTGTAGTTGGAACGGAATATACATATTTTTGTTAATGTGTGTCTTGTAGTTCGTCTTGGTGTGTATAATAATACAAATAATAACGTTTTATTATCTTAATTTTTTTTTAATATAAAATAACAAATAATGATATCCTCACTGGGATTTCCCGTGCTGAGGATTTCATTTACAAAATATTAAGTTACATTGTATTAAATTGATGTGCTTGATGAAAAAAATAAAAATAATTCTTAGGTGAGGTGTTTTAAGTGCAGTTGAGTGGTTTCGGCATTAGTCTGTATTTGGTGTTAATATATTTTTTATTTCAGATCTCCCTATATAACGTATCCAGTCTTTTATTTGATTTTTAAATTTATTATGGTTGTTGTGATTTTTAAATGCTAGTGGGATTTTGTTGTAGAGTTTAGTACCATAGTATAAGAAGTTCTTTTATCCAAATGTTTGTGGTTCTTTGTTGGATGTGTTTTTAACATATTTTATTATTAATATGAACTAAACTTGTCAATTTGACTGTCCTAAAACGAGATTTGTTCCTAGTTGGACAGTCAAAGCTTTCTTACATTTTATTGTTAAATAATGTGTATTTCAAATAATTAAATAATGTAACTCTCAGTATCGTTCGCATAATAGACAACCATTCAGAATCGAAGAATTGCTTGAAATGGCTTTGGTTATTTTGAGTGACTAGGTCTGATGAGCCACACACTTTCGAACCTTACTGTACTTGACCCTTATGTTTTCGTTCCAAACCTACTTCAGTCACTCATAATTACCCAAATGGGGAAGCCGTAGATCTACTGGTTCCGGACAATTAAATCTCTCATGCAGAATCACATAAAGGAACCGGATGGATGCACCTTGTCTCCTGAAAGGACGGAAATATAATGTTTTACTGGAGGTTGACACGTAAGATATGGGACACGAAAGTGTACAGGGTGGAATACAATATAAGTATCTATAGACCATTAAATAGTTATTATCGTCAAGTTTGGCAAAGTTAGCAATCTAATCTCCCCTTATGCATTTGTGGGTGCTCAAAATATGGATTGCTAACCCTTATTAGGGTACAATGCTCTCTCCCCTAACGAAATAATCTTTCTTACCTTTACAAAGACACTTTTTTAAAAAGTCACAACTCAACACACAGTCCTTTACCACCCACCTTCCAAATGAACCATCCTTTTCTACTCAGTATCGAGGGCGGTGATCTCGAACGATGAAATTACAAAACCCCGAAATTTTTTGCATTCCATGCTCTGGAAGATTTTTGCATGGGTTTTACGCGTTTTGGTGATGACCTTTGTTAGGGGTAGGTTTTTGTAATTTCTCCCCAGTTTCGGGATTGAGTATAGTATGTTCGAACTGACATTTCGCCACCAATGGCGAACAAAGGGTCCCCCACACGATATCCCCAGGGGGATAAATAAGAGGTAACCACACACCCTGTGATTCTAAGAATCAGTAATCCTATGCAAACAAGAGAGAAATACTACTGCTAGTAGGTAGGCAGAAAGCTCTTCAAATAAAATTAAATTACGGTAAGATTATCGTATTTATGAGTAGTCCAAAGAAGCGAAACTAGCAGTCCACAGTAGAGTGCTGGTACCAATCATTGATACCGATGTATGACAGTAAGGCGTGGAACTGGCTGAAGAAAGATGAAATTACTTAGACTGAATGCTGTAGAATTGAGTTCTCTGAGGCAAAATGTGTCATAAAACCATGAATGATCGTGTGAAAAGTATTGATATTTCTAAAGAATACAAGGTTGATGTAAGCGTAATGAGTAATATTGAGAAAGGGAGGCTTAAATAATTTGGACGTGTAGAGCGAATGAACGAAGAAGGAGTGTAAGAAGAATATATGACGCGAATGTTTTGGTAGATATAAAAAATAAAATAAAAAACAGAAAAGGCCAATGACTTCAATCAAATCAAAACCTGGCTTAAAGAAATCAAAGAAGAGAAGTTATCCAGCATCTTGAAAATAACTTCGTAGGAGCTTAAAAACAATCAGTTTTTAAATAAAACCTAGTCCGCCTCAGCAAAACACTACAAATTACCTTATTAAAAAAAAATTACAAAAAAAAGTGAATTGAAGAAGAAGCCGGGTATATCCTAGGAAGACATGGCACGATTAAGTGAATCAAACACTTGAGTCAGGCCATGTCAGAAGTCGGAATAACAAAGAGAATGTATGAGATGACGTATGAATATGAATGAAGCAAGAAGTGTATGCCAAGATCGAGTTGTTTGGCGGTCCGTCCTCTCTGCCTATCCCTGCGGAAATCGGCGTGATGGTTAGTTAGTTAGTTAGTTAATACATTTTTTCAAATATTTTTTTTATTAATAAAAGCATACGGTTAAGGGTGGTTTCTAATAACGGTCACCCTATCAACACACCCGCATTTTTCTAGTGGAACGAAAGTGAACATCGTGATTCACTTTGCGCACCGAAAACGTTATAATATTGATAAAATTTACTATTTACAATGAGTCTTTACTAACCTCAGTAATTTAAAGAAAACTTACCAAAAGTATTTACTAAGTAGTTTTGTAACTAAAATAGCAATGATGTAAAAATATAATCATATTTCTCCAAATCCACATGGGTTGGTTGCATTCAAAAATCTTATTTCTTGGCTAGTTCAAAGTAAATAAACGTAGCGTTTAAAGGAACTATAAAGATGTTCCGAAAAATAAGGAAATTGAATTAATAAACCATATTAACTTCTCGTGTTGACCTAAAAAATGTACCAAGTAGAACGGTTCTCCAGAAAAAATATTATAAATATTTCAAATAAATACCAACTCTTATTGTGCCACCAATCTTCTAATAAATGTAACATCAATAGAAAAGGAGCATAAAATAGCAACTGTAAAAATCATAAAATCTCTAAGCTTAAATTTTCTAATAAAACTGTGTTCATCTGACCTGCCAACTAAGTATGTTTTTCTGTATTATATTAATTGTTTTTATGTTTAATTCGTATTCGTAAAAATACTTGTAGAACTTTATAATAACGTTTTTAAATTTGATTTACTTTACAAAAATGTTTTTCTCTATCTGTTTGTACATAATTAGATAGAGAATAGCAAGTAATATTTATATACAGCGCCCTTGAGATGATTTTTCACAAAAACGGCGCTATGAAAATCATCCAATTATAATTATTATTATTAAGGTACCATTGTAACAATATAGGAAGCAATGCAGAATCAAATTCCGCGATGAATCGACTGCATAGTTTGGGTACTAAGTACTATATCAACACCACGGTTATTGAAAGTCTATCAACTTATAAAAATAATGTCATAAAAATTGAATTTCACATTCTTGACAGTTTTTGATATTTCTTTACAATACCTACTCTATATTTATCTTGTTTGTGTATTACTAATATGTACATAGTGCATTCTGTATTTTATACTATACCGTTATTTTTTTGTTCAATATTTTTTAGGTATCATGCATGCATAGAATAAAGAAGAACACAATAAAATAAACAAATTTATAAAATCATCATGTATTGTCGATCAAATTAATGTAATATCAATGTACAATGTGGCAATGTAAGAGACACAGAGCGCTGTGTTCTTATCGCATCTCTCGGGGCTAGAACCCAAAGGTAATTACTAAGTCAAAGGCACATTCTCACTGATGTTAAAGTGTTGGCTTTTGGAAAGTAACCTTGTGTATTGATGGTAACAAATATGACGATCTCCTTGATTGTATAGCTCCTCGATATCGGCTGTATTTACGCTTTTTTACTCTTTCTTACATTGTCTATTGAACAAATATGATGGTGTCCTTGATTGTATATCTCCTTGACACATTCCTCAATATTTTTACACGTTTCATAAAGCCAAAGCTCCCTGCTTGGGAGTTTTAGCTGCTCCAGAAAACTGATAAGTACTTAAGATTATTGGAAATCGAGCAAATTTGCAGTGATCACAATTATTATTTCTCAAAATTCAGTACTCAAAGGTCTGCACTACTCGTGGGATCGCGTTTGCAAAACAATTCAAGTAAAAATGTATTTAATTTAACGATACTCCGCTGGCCTTCGAGTTCAACAGAAAAGCATTATCCAATTGCTAACAGCTCTACCTATTCATGAAATGACCTTACCACTGCAGCTGTTGCCTTGGTAACAAAAGATCATCCCTTTTGTTAAATAAGGCATTCGCAGTTTTGCTTCAGGTAAACCAAAACGCCGGGCCGCCTCCAGCTTCAGGAATCCAACCCCAATTTAATACAAAATTAAATATTATAATGATAATGTGTAATTAAGAGGGATATAATTATTATAGATATGGATATTAAATGAAAGGGGATAGAACGTGCTTATTATAAGCACTCCTTATATCGGTCGAGAGAGATCCGAATAACCTTGGACTTGGACTACTTATAAGATGTAGTGTGCTTTAATTTAATTTTGTGTTAGAAGTTATAAGTTCAAAGTAAGAATATTGTTGAATAGCCAAATTGAATAACCTCAGAACAGATTTCACCTAGTGAGGTGGGTAATGTAAACCAAACAATAATATAATTATTTAACATATTAGACTCATATTTATACGAGTACATGCCTTATTGTATGATACTGTATTACGTCGATTAATCGACACTGAAATTTAAAACTGAAACACCCGTAACAAACTGAAACATCGAACAAGTCACTATGGGATACTGTGCTAGTTTCGATAACCGGATAATTCCACACGTGTATGAATCGGCACACTTTTTAAAAGTGATATGAAGTCGTAAAAGCATGAAAAAAAAACTAACCCGAAAACCCAATCTAACTTAACTTAATTATTTTTTTTTTATATTTAATCATTGTAGAAAATAATATTAACATAACCTAAATGAAACATGAAAACGGAAAAAACGACAGAAAATAAAAAAAGATTTCAGTCGCATCTGGGACTCGAACCCAGGACCTCTGCCTATCCGGGGCAACCGCTAACCAACTTAGCTTATGAAACCAGTTCAATTTATTGTCAATATTATTCTCCATTTTTAATCCCATATTACTGGCAGCTATCTTTATAATGATTACAAAGTGTTTAACGAACACAATTGTAAACTAGACAGTGTCTTGGGTTAATATCCGATTTTTATTTACATGAGACATCTATTGACTTTTTATAATAGTCTAAAGAATATATTCAATTTTTAATTATTAATTTTTTTTATTGAGATTTAAAAAAATCTCTTTTTAATATTTAATCATTGGAGAAAATAATGTTAACATAATCTAAAAAACATTTTTTTTTTTAAATCTCAATAAAAATAATTAATAATTAAAAATTGAATTTTTTTATATATTTTCGTATTTTTAATGACTTGATATCGCTTTTAAAAAGTGTAACGATTCATACGTGTGTTGATTTATCATGGAACCGTTATCTCATTTTTAACTTCAATGTAAATCAAATTTAATAATGTTTTATTAAGTTCTGCAAGTATTTTTAGTTTTTATTATTGTGTCAGCTGTTTCGGCGTTCAGGGCCATTTTTTGAACACCGAAACAGCTGTCATAATAATAAAAACTAAAAATACTTGCAGAACTTAATAATAATATTTTTAATTTTTTTTAAGTAAATAAAAAAAGGATTAATATTACATATTTGAAGCTTTTCACCTCAATCTGTTTCTTATTGTGGAACGAATCATATTTTAGAAGATAAATTCTAATCAAATCCCTGTACTATCTATTATATCCTATCTATTATACAATTTGCATTTCCTTTCCAAATGAAGAAATAAGATATTTACATAGTTAAAATAGATAGCACCTCAAATAACATCCAATACGCAATGTTTCCGATATTGTGTCATTTGCGCCCAAAACTGTATCTCAAATTATATAATAAATACTTTGTGAATCTGAAGTGCCAGGTAAGTATGGTCCTGTATATTATCTGCATGTACATAATGTAAATCGTATGTACATTTTACGCAGAACCACCCTCATCGGTGACACACTGTACATATAGTTCTATGTTATTCACCGATGAGCTGGTGGATGTAATCTGTTAGCCTTTAGCTGTAAGTTGTTATAATAGATTATCCATGGTTGGCAATAGGATAGACCCTTGGAAAAATAAATCTTCTATATATGTATTTAAATTTTAAAGTTTGATGAATAAATTGCATCTGATTACGCTGTCTGACAGGAGAATTATGTTAGACCTAGTTGTTTTATATAAAATCATTAACAACCTAATAGACAGCCCACCCATCCTCCCCACTATTAAATTAAAGGTACCGACGAGGAACACAAGACAAAACCGTAACATTTTTTCTGAAACACAAACTATCAGTCTCGTTCATTAACCAATAGGATGCATGATCTGGACAACAACTGTTGTTGATGTATTTGCTGAATCCATTTATATAGTAAAGCATCATCTATACCAGCACTTTGACTAATCCCACAATATGTAGTAATTTGGCTTGGATAATGTAGCGTTAATGATTTGTGTTGTAATATTATGGTTTAGAATATCTGTGTACTTGTTATTTTTTATAGTTCTTTGTATTATGTTCTAAAATCCATGTAAAGGCCGAGAAGGGCGTACAATCAAATAAATAAATAAATGTACAGCGCCCTTCAGGTCATTTTTCGCAAAAACGTAGCAAAATAAATTGTACATTTAAAAAAATATTTTTTTACAATTTTCGGGTATTTTCAATTTTGCTTATTGGCGAAAAAAAGTATTACGATAAAGACGGTATTTCTATTTTACTTTTATGTGTTGACGAATACATTTTCCATGACGATTTAAAATATGCCCTTTTTGATTTTCCGCAAAAACGACATGATCGTTTTTAAGCCGGTGGCAGCTATCTTACCAGCCAGTAGAGTTTTCTACATCATAATGACGTTGCAGTCAGTTTGAACCGTTTAGGAATATGTGGTTTTAGGACGTTTTTAAAATCAATAATATAAATGAAAATATTGTGATGGTAGTAGGAGATTTTCAAATATTGTCATTTAGTATACTGGTCATAGTTTTTGAAAATACCCTATTATGTGAGGCCAAAGGCCATTGGGAAGGGATACATGTAATTGAGGGGGAAGAAAAGGGGGATAGAGAAAGTTTTGTAAGTTAGGTTATTTGTATCTAAATACTAGGCGCCATTAGGGTGATTGATTCACTAAACGGCGCTATATGAAATTGACAATTAATACTATTACTCAATATGGCTTCAGGTGATCTTTTCGTTTCGCTTCTGAATGGTGATCTTTTAGCGGGACGATACTGGACACCTATGGTTAGGTTTTGAAATGATAA